>JASAMV010003432.1:0-16904 GCA_030248065.1 Rhynchonema sp. JSB1_4
CATAAACTATAACTTAGCTAACTGTTACCTAACTATCTGTTCTGAATGAAGCTGTGTTCATAAATGTTTACGCGAAAGGTTCATTAAAGCTGCTGGTCAACAACCCATCGACCTCGCTTAATCTTGGGGGCAGTGCACATTAAGAAAGGTGGGATATCGTGTTACTCGACTCTGACTTGGAGAGTCGATTCGTTGCTTCCTGATGTTTCACGGCCAGGTTGAAGTTTGCCCCTCAATGAAAAAATGCAAAAGTTATGCCGGCTTCCCGTGGAAAGCACAATTCACGGCGACGTTTAAGAATTTCAGAATATCAAGCACAAACATTTATTTCATCGGTATGATATACGGCTTTGCAGGAAACAGCTTGCATCCTAAATGAGAAAACATTTAGTTCCAAAAACTTGGTGTTTTTTGGTCACCGTTTTCTTCGTCGATAATTTTAAGCATCGGTGATTAACCAGCAAATGTGTTGATGGGACACAAAAATCCTCTAGTTACTGTCCACATATCCTGTGCTTTTGAGTTCTCTGCACCAAACACAGCTAATACAATAATCCGGACAACATGCGCAAGTCGGTCATTATCAGCGCGCGCGCTCAAAAACAACGTGCAGATTCGAGCACTCAAAAATGTTTTGTCTTTTTTGGGGTCGCGCACGCCCATAATGACCGACTTGCGCATGTTGTCCGAATTATTGCGTTAGCTGTGTTTGGTGCAGCGAACTCAAAAGCACAGGTTATGTACACAGTAATTAGAGGATTTTTGTGTCCGATCAACACATTTGCTGGTCAATCGCAGATGCTTAAAATTATCGGCTAAGAAAACGGTGACCAAAAAAACACCAGGTTTTTGGAACTAAATGACTTCTCCTTCAGGATACAAGCCGTTTCCTGCAAAGCTGTATATCATACTGATGAAACAAACGTTGGTGCTTGATATTCTGAAATTATTAAACGTTGCAGCGAATTGTCTTTTCCACGGAAACCCGGCATAATTTTTGCATTTTTTCACTGAGGGGCAAACTTCAACCCGGCCGTGAAACATCAGGAAGCAACCAATCGACTCCCCAAGTCAGGGTCGAGTAACACCATATTCCACCTTTGTTCAGGTGCACTGCCCCCAAGATTAAACGAAGTCGATGGGTTGTTGACCAGCACCTTTAATATTATGTGCCAAAAAACATACATAAACTATGACTTAGCTAACTGTAACTATCTGTTCTGAATGAAGGTGTGTTCATAAATGTTGTGGTATCGTAAATATGAACGGAAGAGGGGGATCCAGGCAACCTAGGTCTAGCCGGCTCCGAGACGGGCGCTTGTAGGATGCGCAGCAGTTCTACACGCAGCACACATCCGTGCTACCTGGGTGGGGGTGATGGGAATAGGGGGGCAATTGGGGCTCTCACTTATATGCAGACTGAACAGCGCCAGCCAGGCAGGCTACAGTAGAAAAGGGGCGCGGGTTGCGCATATTTTCCCGCCGAAACTTAAAACACACCCTGTAATTTGGCCGTTTTACCGCACACAACTCGTTTTACATCAAATACATGGGGGCGCGGGGGGCGAGGGGGGGACATGAGGTGCGAAATGGCCTTTAATGGCTTGTTATCCCGTTTGTGTTGTCGTGCTCCTTTGCTTGTTGGCTGTTTGTCGTACTGCTGGATCCGTCGGATCAGCAACAACCCCGCTGACCCGTGGTTCACGTGTCACTCCACTAGTCGGTGTGCATCGTTGTTGCCGCTTGGTGCCAGTGATCACTTACTTGGCGGTAGTCACTGATCGTGGGTCGAGTAAAGCCCAAGAAACAGCAGGTAGTGGGAATGGTGGCCAAAAAAGACCCGTTGAAAATGCTGTAACGTCGGCGTCACGCTCGGGTTGTTTGCGTCATATATTGTTTGCACGGGTTTGCGGTGCAGATGAAACTGCGCAATGTTCATTGTTGCCAAGAAACCAAATGAGAAAGCTCACTGCAGTTTATCATGATTCATGCCTCTTATTTTCCGCCGTTGATGTTGTGTAAAGTTGTCACATGATCTGCTTTGTTCCTGAGAAATGCAGGAGTGGTTTCTTAGCAACAGCAAAAAATAACACATCACAGGGAAGTGAACAAAAAGGGCGGCAACCAATAATGAACAAACTGTTGGTAGATTGTACATCTGAATAGGCCCGCCTGAAGCAGACCTGCACATACATATGTACATATGAGTGGCTGGGATTCGTACCATATGCTACGTAGCAAAACAAATCCTTAATTCCAATGCTCTAGACTTACACGAATTCAAAGATTGTATTACGCTATGCGTTGGATTTAGTGTCAGTTTCGAAGAGCGGAAGTACATTAACTACTTCTCTAGCTCACTATGATGAATCTTACAAACGCAACGGTCAATGTTACCGAAGAGGATGGGCTCATCACGGCGGCAGGATTAACAGCCGAAAATCTAGCTGCAGCCAGCATTGTGTTTGTGTCGGCATTCGTTAGGTCGGTTTCATGTGCAACAGGTGGAATCGCATATCTTGTAAGGCATACTGATCATATTTCATATGATTTGCTTTTTTGGAACAACCATTTGATGTTTGAATGTTTTAGCCGATAAGGTGTAACTACAGTACTAAAGAATAATGATTGAACTATGTGTGCAAATTTGTAGATTAAAGCTGGAGTTATACTTGTCCATTTTGGGGCTTGTAGACAACGAGGACAATTTTTTTAAATCATATTTTGTGATAGCGTTGGATCACTAATTTCGACCAGAGTAAGAGTGTTCCCCTGCACCAAATGAACAACTTTTACGCTGGTCGAAATTAGTGCTCCAGCTCCATCACAAAATATGATTCAAACAAAAATTTGTCCTTATTGTCTACAAGCCCAAAATGAACAAGTATAACTCCACCTTAAGAACCTGAAGGTCATTTGCTGAGGTCACAACCATAGAACAAAGGTTGTTCAAGATTAGATGAAGGAACCAGAAAAAAATTCCACAAGCTAAAACGATACACTACATACTAAGCTGTACAGGGTTGCCCAAGAGTAGCTACACCAGGTTAAAGATGAACGTGTGAGAAACTCATGCATAAAAGCTTCAAACAGGCTAAAAATTACAGTACCAGCTGCAACTCTGGGTGAATTCTGCACTTATATATGCGTGCACGCCTTTGACTCTTCAGCACGGTGCACGCGGTGCATGTGGTGCATTCGGGCTCCTGTACTTTTGTGTGTGCAGGCGTTAAAGTGCAAGGGACATGGTTCGTATTTGGAAAATGGGACGAATTTTTATTGCTGGAAGTGAAAGCCGCAATTAAGGTGACCATCCTTCAAAAAGAAGTACCGTCGAAAAGTGTCAAATAAACTGTCAAAAAGTGCGCCAAAGGTACATCTCTGGGAGCATAAGCACCAACTGATCTAGCCGCCCCCTGTGCTTGATTTTCAGGCATCGTACGGAAGCAGCACATCACCGAACGAACGAAGTTGGATAATCGATGTTGCACGATATGATCGTCACACCGATGGGGTAAGTTGAAAAATCATAAGTCCTTCAAAAAGGCTTATTTCGCGATTCTGAAACCGGTTCTGGAACCGGTCAACTTTGCCGTTTTGGTTTATGTTTCATTGAAGTGCACCAGTATCGGTGTCCACTCGCAGGTCGATACCTTTGGTGGACCACCTTTTGTCCACAACGTACCAGTCTTATATACGGAATCGCCGAAACATTTTCATTTGACTTCCGATCCGTTGACACTTGTTGACACATCGAACTGAAAATGTGTCGGTGATTACATATATAAGACTATGCACATTGGGGACGCAACAGGAGGTGGTCCACCAAAGATATCGACCTCTACGAGTGGACACCGATACTGATGCACTTCAATGAAACATAAACCAATACGGCAAATTTGACCGGTTCCAGAACACGTTTCAGAATCGAGAAATAAGCCTTTTTGAAGGACTTATGATTTTTCAGCTTACTCCGTCGGTGTGACGATCATATCGTGCAACATCGATTTTCCAACTTCGTTCGTTCGGTGATGTGCTGCTTCCGTACGATGCCTGAAAATCAAGCACGAGGGCGGCTAGATCAGTTGGTGCTTATACTCCCAGAGGTGCACCTTTGGCACACTTTTTGACAGTGCATTTGACACTTTTCGACGGTACTTCTTTTTGAAGGATGATCAGCTTGATTGCGGCTTTCACTTCCAGCAATAAAAAATGGTCCCATTTTCCAAATATGAATTATGTCCCTTGCACTTTAAAGGCATGCATGCGTGTACGCACGCGTGCTGCACGCGTAAAGGCAGAATTCACCCAGAGTTGCAGCTGGTACTGTAGTTAACTAAAGTGTTTGAAAACCCCTGGCACCCAATTGTTAGCGTATGCTTGACGCTTTTTCGCATGAGTTTCTCACACATCCATCCTTAACCTAGTGTAGCTGCTTTCGGGCCACCTTATATTATTGTGAAAAACTATGTGGTGTACGTGTCTGATACAGTTTGATCATCAACGCGGCATACGGTGCGTACGCGTATCGTTCAAAAACGCTCAATCGACAATTGGCAAAGCTGACCATTTCGTTGGTTATCAGCGATTGTTGTGGACTCTGCATATTCGCCTTCTGGACCGCTCCGATGACACTGTGGTGAGCAGTTTCATTTTCATTTTACTTGACTGATTTTCTTTCTTTTTTTTGGTTTTGATGCGCTGGAGCCCTGAAAATATTTTTCGTTCTCATTTCTCATATTCCACGCATTTTTCCCGTCAGTGAAATTTATTGTGCGCTGCACACTTGTGAATAGGTGTTTATTGCAAAAATTAATAAATTCTTACCAACGGAGCCTTCCAATTTCGCTTGGCATTTCAGGGTTCGTGGCCCAGAAATATCGCAGTCATTCCTGGGCAAGCAAGTTGGCCAATTCGGTATGCTGGGCTGGTTCGGCAGTTTGTATTCGATGTTCGCCATCGCTTGCAATCGATTGGTGGCCATCACGAAACCGATGCAGTACAAGGAGGTGGGGACTTGGGGTTGATATGTCCGGCATGAACACTGCATGCGTGTCAGCACACCCTGTCACGGTGCGAGGTAGAAATCGAGATGAGTTGGCGGTAGAAGATATTTGTTACAGTGCTGTTACACGCAGTGGTTAATAAAAATTTTTTTTATTCGAACCTCTTTTTTTAATTTAATTTTTTTTATTCCAGCCAAAATCTGCCCAACATGATAAAAATTGAGCGCTCAAGTACAAAATAGGGATATTTTTGTTACATAATGTGTTCTAAGTGCATATAAAGCACAGGTAATTCGAAAACCATGCTATCCAATGGTCGATAAGTACCAACCATAGTCAGGTACACACCCGTACCCTTCCCCAGGTGGTGCGGGTGTGATGGTATTACTTGATATTCGGGATGGGAATTTTTACACGACCAATGCAAATAAGCTGCACATAGTGTGAAATTAGAGTGAATAACAGTAATACGGTAATTAACAGTTTCGACCGTTTAAACTGCTTATGGCAGCATTTCATATCATGCCCTAATGGGCTTTGTTTGGAAACTCATTTCAAAGAAAGCATTGCTGATGTTGTCGAATGCGATTTCAATAACCAGAATGTAAGACAAAGACTAAAGTACTCTGTTTTCCACATGAGGCCCCTGGGCTCTCCGGCAAAAAGTTCAATTAGAGCCCCGGGGCTTTAAAGCTGCTGGTTAACAACCCTTCGACCGCGCTTGATCTTGGGGGGTAGTATATATAAACAAAGTTTGGACATCGTGTTACTCGACCCTAATCTGGTGAGCCGATTGGTTGCTTCCTGATGTTTCACGGCCACGTTGAAGTTTGCCCGTCGTGAAAAAAACCGAAAAAATTTGAAACGCTGCTGTGACACGAATAGGCTGTTTCAAAGTTTGACACTAGAGTGAGAGAAACCTCCAACAGTGTGCCGAAAACCGCAATGCACAATAGCTGTTGAAACGTCCGCATTGTTGAATAAAAAAATAAAAGGTTTCAAAAACCTGGCCATTTTTTGTTAGGATTTTCTACTCGTATAATTTTAAGCATCTGTGGTGAATGAAATAAGTTGTCAATTACAAATAA
Source organism: Rhynchonema sp. JSB1_4 (assembly GCA_030248065.1). NCBI lineage: Eukaryota > Metazoa > Nematoda > Chromadorea > Monhysterida > Xyalidae > Rhynchonema > Rhynchonema sp. JSB1_4. Next base: position 6,095 of record JASAMV010003432.1, read on the forward strand.
AAATCCTCTAATTATCAAGTTTTTTGTTTGTGCTCCCCAGTTTTCAAAACCCTACACAGCTCACACAATGTTTACCACAACATGCGCAAGGCAGCCATTCCACAGCGCACACACAACGACAACACACAGCCGGCACAGCGACAACACAGCAATGTTTCAGCTGGCAAGCTTTGTTGTATGTGTGCGCTGTGGAATGGCTGCCTTGCGCATGTTGTGGTAAACATTGTGTGAGCTGTGTAGGGTTTTGAAAACTGGGGAGCACAAACAAAAAACTTGATAATTAGAGGATTTTTATTTGTAATTGACAACTTATTTCATTCACCACAGATGCTTAAAATTATACGAGTAGAAAATCCTAACAAAAAATGGCCAGGTTTTTGAAACCTTTTATTTTTTTATTCAACAATGCGGACGTTTCAACAGCTATTGTGCATTGCGGTTTTCGGCACACTGTTGGAGGTTTCTTTCACTCTAGTGTCAAACTTTGAAACAGCCTATTCGTGTCACAGCAGCGTTTCAAATTTTTTCGGTTTTTTTCACGAGGGGCAAACTTCAACGTGGCCGTGAAACATCAGGAAGCAACCAATCGGCTCACCAGCTTAGGGTCGAGTAACACGATGTCCAAACTTTGTTTATATGTACTACCCACCAAGATCAAGCGCGGCCGAAGGGTTGTTAACCAGCACCTTTAAGTGGAAAGGTTTCCACTTGCACCCCTGTAAGCGGAAAACTGGATGTTTCAGCATTTGTTAGATGGGACTCCTTGGGGCAGTATTTTGACAAAACAACAGAGAATTGCAATTGGTCACCGACCAGCTAACTTATGAACAATTTTGTCAAGTTTGATTAAAAATTCAATTCGAAACCCCGGGGCTTTAAGTGGCAAATTTTCCCCTTAGATCCCGAGGGCTCTATTCGAGGGAGGCCTTGAGTGGAAAACTCCGGTAAGTAAATCCAACCAGGTCTGGTCCGATTGCCAGGTTGAGTACCGTTCAAAATCGAAATAACCCTCTTAAACTTTGCAGATTTTCTCCCCCGGTCGTACGAATGCATTTCTAAGCGTTTTATGGGTGATCATAGTGGCGCAAACGGCCGTCTACTTTCACCCTGAATGTTTTATCTACTACGTTCCTGAATAGTGAGTGCGTGGTTGTTGTTCCAATTATTTGCTTTTGTACAGCCATTTTTAGGGTTACTACTGTATGTACATACCTCTACCCTGATGAAAGACTTTTACGCTGGCTGACTTTTAAAGGTTATACACTGCACAGTCTCACTAGGATACAAGTTAATATCAAAACGTCGCCCTAGTGGCTAAGGTGTCACAATGGTACCTTGATTCCTGTACCCGTGACTTCGGGGACCAGATATGGAACGCAGAAATATGAAACCTTTGCGGTTCTTTGGGAAAAACGAAACTTTTGGTTGATTTTTTTAAAATAGGCGCATCTTAAAATAGGCGTACAATAATCCCCACATGAGGGGTCACGCAACGAAAAAATTTGAGTCCTCAAAATTTTTTGTGTGCCGGCTTCGTCTCACCTGAAATGGTGTTTGCGCTACCTTTTCTAAAGTTTTTCAAAAAATATCTTTTCCTGTAGTTTAAAAAACCGCTCTATTTATTTTTTTCATCCTTGGTCGTTTCTGAACACTGGCGCTCGATAACTGTGCCCTGAAGATCGCGCGCAGTAATTAGGTACCATTCCGGGATCTGGTCCGTAAAGCGTTATATACTACATACTTCTTGGGACCAATTTGTATCTGAATTAGGTAAACCCTTTCCCAGGTTCTTGAAAGATCGCTTGAAACTTCGAAATGCATTCGTCTGAACATTTTCAAACATCCCCATTCAATATACATAGCTGCTAATTTTCTGTGAAAGAAAACGGCTCACATTTATAGTTACTATTGGACGTACGCCGAAACGTGGTGTGGTGCCGAGATATCAACGTTTTGGCAAGACCAAGTGTACACGGTTGCAATGGTGTTTGGCATATTGGGCATTAATATCATTACATTTGCGAACATCAGACGCATGAATAGCAAGGTATATCTGTGAGCACAACACTGTAACGATGTCAAATACATGAAATTGGGTGCAATCGGCGGTGTTTTTTGCGTATTTTCGACATACAGTCAGAACAAAGCGCCGACAAACTACTGCTTGCTGCTAGAACACTCAGCCGAGCAGCGCAAATAACATTTACCTGAATAAAGGTGTCGTGAACTACTAAATACGCTGACGTTTTTCGTCAGATCAATGTAGGTACTTCTTTGTCGCTGGTAAATTTAATATTCAAATGTGTAAAACTCGCTCCCCTCCACATACTACATTCAGGTATCAGGCATCGGCCAAGAAGAAGCAAAAAAGCGTCAGAAGGGCGAAGTGCGTTTCTTCACGCAGGCCTGTCTGAACACGTTTTTCTTCGATTTCTGTATCATCTGCTTTACGTGGCTGTCGACCTTGGCCACGGATAAATGGGGGTGGTTTTGGACAACTATCATCCCATGGTTGATGTCGCATGCCAGTAACGGGTGGGTTCCGTTTTTCACGGATTATGGTTCGGTTTTGCTTTTCTTGCGTAATGTAGCAGATAGCGGCATTTTGAAGATATTTGTTTGCAAGCCACCTTCGTTATCAACTTCATCAGCTTGACCGAAACTCATTTTGAACTACCCTTGGCGGTGGCGCTAATTACATGTTTTGCTACACAGCCTGACACAACGAAACAGGCAGACCTCACACCTCCATCGATCGCTAAGGTCTTTTGCTCTTACGAATTTGAATTCATAAAAATGATTGGTGGTGTTTCCATGGTTCGAGTGCTTAATCAGACCTCCTTCCCTTAGCCATCAACGTGCACTTTCTTCAATTTCTTCCCATATCCTGGTTTCAGCTGTATCGCAGCGGTTTACATCGCTGATTTTCGTCGTTTTCTGTTTCGGCGTCCCGACGTGCAGCAAAACAGCTCCAAACTAACCACTACTGTTCAGCCAAAAACTCGAACTTAATTTTGTGCTACTTTGTTCAAATCTAGATATGTACCGTCCATTACGCAAAATTCTCAAATATTGAAAGAGTTAAAAACTATAGTTTTCGTTGTTAATCAACGGTTTATTATTGCTTGTATTTGCTTCATGACATTATTCATTTTTTGCACTACATGTTCCTATTTGCATAACCGAGTGTTGTGGACGTGTGTAGTTTGATGTCATCGTCGTGATTGCGAAAGCTGTCAATAAATAGCTCCAGGTAAATCGACAGCACAAATCCCCCAACCGATGGCAGGGCTTTCTTTTCCAATGTTAAATTTTCAATGGCGTGCCGTCAATAACCAACCGTAATTTTCTCCAGACGCACAAACAAAACCTTTTGACCAACTGCACCTTTTCGACCATCGTCCTGACTGTCAATGTTCCATGTCTGTTGTTGAGGCTAATCTCGGGTGGAGTGTCGGCCAGAGCAGTGTTCTGTGTGGGTTTCTGCGTGTTCGCACCTTTTTTCGTGCGCTTGCCGCTAAAGCGATCACCAAAGCTGAAGTTGAAGCTAAAGGTCACCAAAGCTGCTAAAGGACTTCCTCTGGGCCAAACATTGCCAAATAAACCATGTGTGGTGTGGTGGTTGACCATCAAGTTGCACCATGGATGTTTCCTTCGTTTGTAACAGGAGATGCGATTCAGTCTATTGTAACCCAATATTATTCACTGCACAACTTTAAATTTATAAGTTCATGCTCACGTTTCTCTTTTTTTTAAGTTTTTTTGTGATTCCATCCGGCGCTTGCATTTTTGGTGTCGCGACACATTGTTGCGTTTTGGCAAGTCCAGGGAACACGAATAAAATCACTCAATCACAATCAATCACCACGAATATATCTCATCAGTAAGTCGACGTTTCGGGACCAATGCCGACTCTTCTTCAGGACAATTCTGAAAAAACAAAACATGTAATTGGTGGAATTCACAAAAACAAAGCCAAGTTTACCGTTAACCTCACCCTCAAAGTTCAAAGTCAGATGTTTCACGTGTTGCCGCTGGTTGATGCAGTAGACACGACGAAGAGTCAGCTATGAGGTCTTGTTATACATGACTGGATACTTTTTTCTCCTTATTATTATTATTTTAAGGGTGTAACACAAGCGTTTTGGAAGAGTAGTTCCCAGTTTTATGAATTTCTGACAGAAGGCAAAGAAATAAACAGGTGATCACCAACGGCGGTGCAAAAATCTGAATATAACAAACAATGCAAGCGCTTCGGTTATTCCAGCGGCATCTGAACGTGGCTTGGACTCGGCACGACTATGTATTTTATTTATCAGTGTTTGTTGGTAGTATAAATACTGGCGGACGTGGTAATACCGACTAACTGCGTAGATTGTCGCAGAACACCAAATTTCAAGCTATGAATGATGATGATTCAATGACGATCGGAAACGATTTCCGTTTTGCAGCTGGTAAAGTTCTAATCAAAGGAGTGACGTACCGGAGAATGACAAAGTATACTCAACCAAATAGGCCACCACTGGAAACTGATTCGAAAGTTTTTCCGAGTAAGCCCGTCGCATCTGCAGACATGTTCTTGAAACCTCAAATCCGAAGTGAATCCCAAAATAATTTCTCAGGAGGGGGGCATACTTTGGCGTTCTCCGGTGCCTTGGGCATAAAACAAGATAGGTATAGTCCGTCCATCAGCTCATGGCCCTTTTGATTGGGAGGTTCAGGTTCCGTTGTGAAAAATTGTTCCTCCGCAAGGCAATGGCAGAGAAGACGGCCACAAAAATAAAATAAAAACAGATGTCTCTTTTTTTTCTATTTCGTAGGCCAACCGGAACCGGAACAGCTCTGGATCCGGTCAATCTTTTCAGCTGATAAAAAGTGTCATGAGCTGATGGATGGACTATATGTGTGCTGTCAAACTTTTACGCAGTTTCATCGGGTTGCATATCTTGTTTTAGGCCCTTAGGGCATATTTCGGTCTTGTATCGACATTTTATATCGTGAAACGCTGCACTTTAGGACAGTCCAACAGTTGAACCGAAACACAGAATGGCCTTGTACCCGGAATTGATTAGAAATAATATGTGAAAACTCAAAATTTTCTGTGCATGCACGAGTGCTTGAACGGTCGACCTTTGATCTTCACTGATGCGCGTCAGAACCACTTGGAGACCGTGTATTGCATTGCCTGTTGTGCTGGCTACTTGTGTGTGTGCGCCTTGGCTGTGTGCTGTTTGTGATAGATTATGCGCTTTATAAATCAGGCAACACGTAGCGTGCGCAAATGCATTGTTGTGTGTGTGTTTGAGCATCAGTTAGTTATTGTTCTCTTTGAGCTGAACAACGTCTATGTATATTTTTCCTGAGTGCGGGTGACCGACCGACCCGGTTCTATTGAACGAAAGAACCATGAAAAAAATCCGTCTCTCATTATCATATCATAAATCCCCATGTTGTCAGGATTGCTCCAAACAGCAAAAAAGTAGAGAGTACAAGAGCACTGGAATCATTTAAGAACAATCTCCGGATGGTAATGAATCGTTGCCTGCGTGGGCGGGGAAAACTGAATGTAACATCTGAGGTGTGTTTATTCAATTTTGATCCTTGTTGTGTGCAATGAATGATTTCGCTTGTTGCTTTCAATGAACCATAACTTTTCGCAGAACAGCCAGGCAACCGACAGACTGGGCAAAGTTTTGCAGTAAAAAAGCAAGCGAATCGGCATCAATGAAATCCATTGTGTAACCGGTTGTTGCACTGTTGTCGCAAGTGATGCGTATGAGCACCAGGGTTGGGCAAAAAACGATTTTTTCAAAAATCGTTTTTTAGTAAAAAAACCTTTTTTTAAAGAAAACGTTTTTTTTGAAAACACCCAGATGACAAAATACGCCCCCAAAAAAATTTGGAAAACGCTCATGTTGGGAAGAAAACGTGGTTAAATGAAGTAATTCTATGTGTTCTGAGGCAAAATAAACAGGTTTCAACCCTTTTCTAGCGAGTTGTTACGATCCCATGTCAGACCCGCATCATGGGACAAACTTTGGCCGGGGTCATCATTGAAAGTCAAACTCCGTATATCGACGTATCTCGACAAAGTAAAAATTGGTCGAAAATTTTTTGAAAAAAATGGGACAAAAAAATTGATTTTCCTTGATAATCAGGGTACTTTCCCTGAAAAATCAGGGAAAATCAAGGAAATTCAGGATTTAAAAAAAGGAAAAACGACCCAGGCTTTTTTTAAAAAAAACGCCGTTTTTTTAAGAAAAAACGCCGTCGTTTTTTTTGCCCAACCCTGATGAGCATCACGATTGTGCCTTGAAACATCAAGGATCGGTGTGTTTTATTCAGTTCATGCTTTCACAATATGCCCAATCGCCTGACGACTTCTTTAAGCTATAAACGAACAATATCCGTTTTGTCTATCACACGCTATAGCCAGAAACATTGCAGTTGAGGGTACTTTTGAATCATCCTCTATATTATGTCGCAGCACGACCGTGCTATGGTAGCTCCGATTGTAGCCCCACCAGTCTCTGTAAAGCGATTACAGCGGTAAATCATCATGCCGCCCTCATTTCAGAGAACAAAGCCTGACATTATTGTCTCTGTGATGTTAGTTTTTTGACAGTCTTCAACGACTGCACTGCGCGGGTAAGTGCCGGAGCCTTTTAGTCCAAATCCCCAGTCCGACATTGCAAGTACATACAATCCCGTTAGAGCTCCGTGGTGCCTCAGAATCCCGAACCATCTGGACACGGAAACCCATGGTGGTTTCCGCACGTGCCGTTGTGTATTGCATGACTTGCTATCAGAATCGTTATTTCTCATCACCCCATATCGTGTCATACAGACAGACACAAACATGTCGGGTTTGTAATAACTGTACATTGTATTAGTCATGCCGTGTCACATTTGCTGGAGCGTGATTACGAAGAAACCCTTTCAATGAATAAGTAAATACGGTATGCGTGCTTGCAATGAGGCCCTGGTTGTTTTCAGCCACTGACACATTATCTACAGTAACCCGTACACTCATCTGACCACGTTATCAGCCGAGTTGAATAGACTGCAGTACTGGTACTGACAGAGAACGATACGGGTGGCCCGGCCTAGGGCGAACGTACAGTAGGCTAATACGGAATCCGAAATCCGGAAATAATTTTGCGTGCAATAATACAAAACATTTACGGGTCCCGGAAATATTTCCGGAAAACGCAAGAATTTACTTGAGAAAATACTATTTTCCGGAAAACATTTCCGGATTCCGGTTTAGGGCGGACTTAGGTTGAACACGGAACACGGAACACGGAAATAATTTACATACAAACCAGTTTCATGGATTTCCGTGTCACGGAAATATTTCCGTGCACGGAAATATTTCCGTGTTCCGTGTTCCGTGACAAAATTTTTAAAATCACGGAACACGGAAATATTTCCGTGTTCCGTGATTTTCAAAATTATCACGGAACACGGAAATATTTCCGTGTTCCGTGTTCAACCTAAGTCCGCCCTAACGGATTTAGCCTTCAGGCAATCCATGCGCGTTTCACTACAAAATGGTTTGAGAAGCGTAGCATTTGCTTGCATACCCACGATACAAATATGTTATCATTTTAAGTGGTTTTAGATGTTCAAAACAAAGCCTTGATCAGAGAATTTGTTGCTGTGAGAAGCCTATGCAGGAATGTGTAGATGCAGTTTATCTCTGAACCCAATCTGTTTCCTGTTTCATTTCAACCAGGCGGCAAGACAAAGCTCACTCAAGCGTCATGCATTTTAGACATTTGACGACATAATCGATTTTTTGTCAAAGTTTGTAACCGCACGCCCAAAAATGTCGAATGTGACCGTACCAATCACCGCCGACGGTCATAAAATCGCGCCGGACTGGAGCTCCGAAGATCGACCGTTTGTGAGGATGGCCGTCGGTGCTGTGACAGGTGATGAAGCTTGAAATTTTTTCTACACACCTGCTGCGGCTATGGACAAACTGTATGTGCGTTTTGCTTCACGAGGACTGACCGAAACTGTTCCAGGAAACATCATGCTCCTAAGTGGCGGACGGGCAATTATGGCAAGGTTGGTTTGAGCAGGACCACTTTCAGCAAGAGAAAAGAGCAGAGTCCAAAAGAGCAGAACCTTAGGACGATTAGGCCTAAGCCGGAACACAAAACTAAGCCTAAGTGTAAGCCTAATTATATAGCAAAACATCTCGCCTGTAACCTTTCGTGAAGAATATTCGCGTCGGTTTTTGTCGGAATTGGCAGTCGGCCACGCGTTTCCATTGACACCTCAGTGTGGAAGTCGTTGGTCGGTAATCAACTAAAGCAAATCAATTTTTAGGGTGGGAATTAGACTGTTTCGGTCCCATTTTATGCCTGACAGTCCAATTCCGACCATCAAGTCTGAACCAGTCATCAGATGCTTAACTACTTGATGATCGTGCACGCTTCGATAACATGATTCAAAATTCATATAAAACATCGTTACATACCGCAGACGTAGAGGTTATCAAAAATGAATGGAAAATTGAGATGAGATGGCAAGGAAAATATATCGGATCGGACGGATTCGGCTGCTTCACAATCGACGATGTTTCAATGACGATAACGTGCCAGATTTGCGACTTTGTTAATTCTGCAAGAATTTACAGTGTTTTGAGTATCATACAACATACTGCCACTATATTTTTCAATCCGTATTGCAGCATGACTTGCTCGTGGTTTTCGCACAATTCCAACAATTTTTACAGAATTTTTCTCTTTTCCAATTGTTTTGACAAGTGTGGCGGAGAGCGCTTTGATAGAAGCTTGAAATACAGATTTATTGGTTATTATCCGAGAGTAACGAATTGCTTGGGATAGGACAATGTCATAGCCCATAGAACTGTGAACATTACTATCTTTATGTACGAAGCGCAAAACATTGAAATTAGAATCTCTTGTTTTGTCGTACAGATCGAGTGGCACTAAAATTATCAGTATTGGTGCGAGATAAAGGGACGGATGCAGGGTAAATATGTTTAGCAGTGTTCATGAAATTAGGATCTCCAACAACCGGAAGATCATCTACAGCATGTATCTACTGGAGGAAACAATTTTATTACCCAAACTGACGTAGACTTTGTCTATCATAAAGTTGTATTCAAGCATGGATAATGTCAAATCAGCAACTACTGGAAAACTATTTGAACCCTGCGAAACTCCCGATACCAAAATCTGCATGATGTACTGAGTGCATTAATGTTGGTCTGTTTCGCCCTGCTTTCGCAGACAGACCGAGGCGCCAGGGCTCGTCAGTGCGAACGCCTCTGGCAAATTTGCCTCCAAAAAGCCCCACCAGTAGATCTTATTGCTGGCCTGTAACATCACTGCGTGCAAACTCATAAACAGAGTTTCGTCACAACTGTGCATGAGGGCAGAGAGCCACTACAAGCAGTGCACATAGTAGTAAGCTTGTGTTCTTAGAACAAATAAGAGCTCTGCTTTTTTGGATGCGCTCTTTTCATTGCAGAAGGTGCTCTTGCTCATACCGGCTATATCCGATTGCCCGGCCACCTCCTAAAACCAGGCAGCGTTGTCATCCTCCAATGACCATCTTTGACCCTACTCTCCGCACTTTGATTACTAATCAGTGATTACTCGAACATTCCTCAATGTTTCAGCGTTGGTGGCTGTATCGCTTCTCGTAATCGATGGCGGAGTGGCCATACTTCTGTACAAGCTTCGACCGCTCAAAGCGAACTTTGCCATTCTCTATTTATCCATGGTCACACTGGAGTGCACCAATCTGTTGATCTTCGCCGTCTGGCAAGCGCCAGTGGTCGCTTTGTTAGTTGGTAGCTAATTTGTGGGCTAAAGTTATCAAACAGTGCTAGTGCCGTGAAACATCTTCAAGCACGAATCTGTTGCAGCGGTAACGAATCTCTGGGCTATTCATTGTTCGGTCAACGCATTGTGCACTTCATGGTGTTCATGTACAACATGATCGTGTTTCTGATGGCTGCCGTCGCTTTAAATCGATTTGTGGCCATAACAATGCCGTACAAGGTGTGTTGTTGTTGTTTTTCACTTTACGAGAATGCACCTGTAAACATAACTTTTCAGTACAACAAGTATTTCACCAAGAACTCGGGTCTGCTCATGCTCGCTGTCGTGTTTGTCCTGGCCGTTCTCAACACATCGGTAAGAACCTTGCAAAAAGTGAGCTCAATGTCAAAAATCCCTCAAAGCGATAGTTCTACTCACATGTACAGCCAAGCCATATATAGTTCCATATAGCCATTATCTCGGGTGGGTACCTGAATCCTGCATCGGAACTTATTCGTGTTTGCAGATACTACCTATGTATCTTGCTGGATGCGAATAATAAAAACAGACAAACAAACAGAAATAAAAACAGACAAACAAACAGAAACTTTAGTGAACGAGATACACTACTTATACACATGTTGCGCCGAAGTAGCAAAATAAACTATACCGTTGACCGCATGAAAATGAGCCGAAAATGGGTGGGATGAACCGAAACAGGTGTAAAGTTTGTGATGCAAATTTGTACAGAAATTTAAAAATATGCAAACCCAAAATTTTCCAAAATTGTAAGCAATGCCACCATTAAATTTAAAAAATTCCTAAAATGTATCTTTCTTCCAGATTTGGGAAAATTGAGCACAGCGGCAACGGCAATTCTGAAAATTTAAAACAGCGATTTCTCGTTCCCTGAGTTTTTGGTGCAGGAATCAGGTGTACCAAACTGAGATGCTGACCACATGGGAGCGTACTTTTGAGACTAATGTGAAGGCATCCACCCTTTA
>JASAMV010003433.1:0-54687 GCA_030248065.1 Rhynchonema sp. JSB1_4
GGCAGGCAACAGAATCGCCAACAGCAAGCGCAGCTCCTGCCCTGCCTTCCTCAAGCGACTGTTCGCTCTCTGTATCATTCGCCCAGCGTTTGCGGCATCCGGGTTTCTTTTGTCGGTGCCGATCAGATTTAAGTCGCTGGAAAATCGAATTTGGTTCATATTCTCTTGAACATAGCATAAATGAGAACAAGACAAGAATGCACAACAAACCTGATCAGCCAATTTCACCACTGATCTTTTGTTATGACCAGACTTTTTGCCTTTTGTCCACAATTGACCTGACTTATTGCCGGCTTTTTTACGGCATTATATTTTGATGTTGATTGCAATTGCAATATTTTGATATTGGTTGATTGTAACCAAAGGATGAGATGAGAATAAACTTCAATCTGTGAATAAAATCTATTATCTTTGGTTGAAAACTGATGCCCCCCAAATATAAGCCCCACCAAAATGAGTTCGCAATCGGACCGGCCGGGCCGGAACCCCCTCCCGAATGGCGTCGGTGAATCCCCCCCCAAAATAACGCCCCCCCCCCCCAAATACAGCCCCCTAAATGAGATCGCAATCCGGGCCGGGCCCCCTCCTAAATGGGGTCAGTGAATCACCCCCCCCCTAAATAAAGCCCCCCAATATATAAGCCCCACGTAAATAAGGTCGCAATAGGACCGGCCGGGCCGGGACCCCCTCGTAAATGGCGTCGGTGAATCACCCCCCCCCCAAAAAAAAATAAACCCGCCAAATACGGCCCCCCTAAATGAGGTCGCAATCGGCCCAGCCGAGCCGGGCCGGGCCCCCTCCTAAATGGGGTCGGTGAATCACCCCCCCCCCAAATAAAGCCCCCCGTAGCTGATTCACTGACCCCATTCAGGGTGCCTGTACCCGGCCGGCCCGGCCTTCCAAATCTCCGGCCCGGCCACTTTTTTCAACGAAAGCACCCATTTTTTTTACCAAGCAATAGGTTCAGGAAAATCGCAAAAATTATGACAAAAATCGGGTAAAAAATAAGACCGAAAAAAGTCGGGCCGGACCGGAGATATGGAGGACCGGGCCGGGCCCCCTCCTAAATAGAGTCTGTGAATCACCCCCCAAAGAAATACAGCCCGGCCCGTGCCGACACGCCCCACCCCCTAAATGGGGTCAGTGAATCAGCCCCCTCATATACAATCCCCCCTAAATGGGGTCCGTGCAGAGGTCGCAATCGGGACGGGCCCGACTGCGATTTTGGGCTTTTGGTTCGGGCCGGGCTGTGCTTGGGGGGCTCTATTTAGGGGGGTGATTCATTGACCCCATTTAGGGGGTCCGGCCCGGGTCAGTGGGTCACCCCCCAAATAAAGCCCCCCAAATACAGCCCGGCCAGACCCGCCGCTCTCCCAATATAAAAAAAAAACCGAAGAAAAACAAAGCAAGCCAACCTCTCCAACCTGTATTCTTTCATCCAGAGGTCGAGCCGGGCCGCGAGTTTGGGCGCTTGGTTCGGGCCGGGACGGGCCGGAGATTTGGAGGACCGGGCCGGGCCGAGCCGCCCCCCCTAAATGGGGTCAGTGACTCACCCCCCCTAAATAAAACCCCCAATATAAGCCCCTCCTAAATGAGGTCGCAATCGGACCGGCCGGGCCGGGACCCCCCTCCTAAATGGCGTCGGTGAATCACCCCCCCCCCCAAAATACAGCCCCCTGAATGAGGTCGCAATCGGCCCAGCCGTGCCGGGCCGGGCCCCCTCCTAAATGGGGTCGGTGAATCACCCCCCCCCCGCCAAATAAAGCCCCCCCGGAGCTGATTCACTGACCCCACTTAGGGTGGCTGTACCCGGCTGGGCCGGCCCGATCTTCCAAATCTCCGGCCCGGCCACTTTTTTCAATGAAAGCACCCATTTTTTTCACCAAGCAATAGGTACAGAAAAATCGCAAAAATTATGACAAAAATCGGGTAGAAAATCAGACCCAAAAAAGTCGGGCCGGCCCGGGTCTGGCCGGGCCGGAGATTTGGGAGCTCGAACCGGGCCGGGCCGACCTCTGTCAACCACCGCTTCGACCAAAAAAGAAAAAGAAAAAACCGAAAAAGAAAAGGCGCGAACTTACAACTTGTTGTGTATTTTTTGGGCGGGGCGGTAGGGGGGGGGGATATGGGGTGAGGTTATGGTGCGCCATGGGTTTGGGGGGGGAATTCTCGTCAAATTTTTTTGGTTGTTTCGATGTAAATTTTTTGTACTTTAGTTGGGGCAAGTAGGTGTTGTTGTTTTTGTGGGTTTTAAGTAAGTTTTGTTGGATTGGGTGTGGGGGGGTGTTGTGGTTGGTTGTCATTTGATTTTGGTGGTTTGTTTTGTTATGTTTGTTGCTCATATAGAAGAGGAAAGTGGGGAAGATTAAGGATAGATGAAAATTTAATATTGTCTGGGAGGGGCAACCCAACAGCTGAGAAATCTGGGTGTGTATTTTGGTAGCAGTTTGGTGCCCATGGTTTTGTTTTTGTTGTAGGGGTTGCAGGTTGTTTGGGGGTGGGTTTTTTGGTTTTGGGGGTGTGGTTGGTGCCGTTTGTATGATTAGTGTTAATGTTTGCTGCTTATAAATATTAGTGGGCTGGTTGAGAATGGTGACAAAAGTTACAGAGCTTAGCGTTTCGCAGTACTTTGAGATTAGACAGAACTAGGAAAAAGCTGGATTTCGTCGTTTGTAATTCTTATAGAAAGATAGGTTGATGTGATGTATTATTTGGCAAATTTTTTTTCAACATGCACGTGAAACATCAGCGTGCTGAAAAACTGATTTTTACCCAACCTCAGTGTTATATCGGCGATGCTGGTGTGAACGCGTGTGATTGAAAGTGTTTGTGTTTGTGTTTGAAAGATGTTTTGATTGTTTTCTAGTCGTAGTCAAGCCATAAAAAACGCTGAAAATTTGAGCTGGATCGGGCAACGGGAAAGTGGTTTTCAGACACCGAAAATCTTTCATTCGCGGCCACACTTAGTGGGACAGACCATATCTCCTCTAGGAAACTGGACAATCGGTCGAGTCATATACGATGATTTCTCTCATGTGATATTGGATAATTATAAGGGAAAATTGGATATTGCTTCTATCGCGAGAAGGGGCCGAAAGTTTGCTGTGGGTAGTGGCGAAGTGGGTGAGTTTGCTGCTGATTGTTGTAGTTGCGCCTTTTCTTTTTGGTTTTTTCTTTTTCTTTTTTGGTCGAAGCGGTGGTTGAAAGGTGGCCCGGCCGGTTGAGCTCCAATCTCCGGCCGCAGACGGGCGGCCGACTTTTTTGGGTCTGATTTTTACGATTTTTGTCATAATTTTTGGATTTTTTGTATATTGCTTGGTGATGGTGCTTTCATTGAAAAAAGTGGCGGGCGGAGATTTGGAAGATCGGGCGGCCAGCCGGGACAGCCACCCTAAGTGGGGTGTGATCGCTCGGGGGGGCTTTATTTGGCGGGGGGTGATTCACGACCCCATTTAGGAGGGGGCCCGGCCCCCGGCTGGCCGATTGGACCTCATTAGGGGGCTGTATTTTGGGGGGGATTCACCGACCCATTTAGGAGGGGGGTCCGGCCGGCGGTCCGATTGCGACCTCATTTAGGAGGGGCTTTATTGGGGTTTTTTTAGGGGGGTGGTCACTGACCCATTTAGGGGGCGGCTCGGCCCGGCCCGTCCTCATCTCCGGCCCGTCCCGGCCCGAACCAGCGCCCAACTCGCGGCCCCTCACCTCTGGATGAGATACACCAATCAGCAGCAAACTCCACCCACTTCGCGCACTTAGCGCCACAGCAAACTTTCGGCCCCCGTTTCTCGCGATAGAAGCAATATCCAATTTTCCCTTATAGATGTATCCAATATTCACGATGAGAGAAATCGATCGTATATGACTCGACCGGATTGGTCCAGTTTCCTAGGAGGAGATATGGTCTGTCCCACTAAGTGTGGCCGCCGGAATGAAAGATTTTCGGGTGTCTGAAAAACCACTTTCCCGTTGCCCGATCCAGCTCAAATTTTCAGCGTTTTGTTATGGCTTGACTACGACTAGAAAACAATCAAAACATCTTTCAAACACAAACACAAACACTTTCAATCACACGCGTTCACACCAGCATCGCCGATATAACACGTGAGGTTTGGGTAAAAATCAGTTTTTCGAGCACGCTGATGTTTCACGTGCATGTTGGAAAAAAAATTTGCCAAATAATTACATCACATCAACCTATCTTTCTGATAAGAACGTTACAAACGACGAAATCCAGCTTTTTCCTAGTTCGTGGTCTAATCTCAAAGTACTGCGAAACGCTAATGCGTTCTCGTAGACTCGTTGTGTTTCGACGCATGTACTCAACCAGGCCCACTGTGAATATTGTTATAAGCAGCGCAAACATTGAACAACTTAATTCATACAAATACTTGGGCATACTGGTCGATGAATACCTTAACTGCAATCTGCCTTGTCACAAAGTAAAGCGCTGAGGTAAAAAAAGACCATAGGGTTCCTGACTAGAGCCTTCCGTGCCAGTGTGCCAATAAATAGTCTGAAATGCCTGTATATATCTCTGTTGCAATCCGTGATGCTCTATGGTTGTTGCTCAAGCTATCCAATCATAAAATGTGACAAAATCACAATTGAGCGCACCCAAAAGTTTGCTTGTAGGGCTATCCTGAATAATTGGCAACGTGATACGTCACACCATGATTTGCTCAAGGCTGTTGGGTTGCTCCCATTCCACAGACAAGTATTCGCAATCAGAGTTTGTACAGTCTATCCATACGTTAATGGAATCAGGTTTAGTCTGCCCGAGCTGTTCACTCTTCTGAGTGAATGTGAGACCAACAAACGATGAACAATGAACAAACCACACGAAATCGATCAAATTGGACAAGCCGAATACGACGCGATACCAACAAAGTGCCATGTATTCAACAGCACTGATGTTCAACGCACTACCACAGGCTGTGATCGACCTTCAATATTCCAAATTCAAGAAAACAGTTTTTTCGAAGGAGCTGTTTGATCGTGTTCTAAATAACCTGACATCAATAAACAACAATACAGTTTCAGACCTTGACATTTAGTTGTCATCGAGTCACAGACAGGGTTGTTTCAAAAAAAGTGGTTAACTTAAAAATTTTTAAAAAAATTTTTTTTTGAAACTCAGATTTTGCTTTTTTTAACAGAAGAAAGTTGCCCAAAATGGACTGAAATGTCCAAAAATGGCCTTTTTCGGGGCAAAAAAATTGGCACTTTTTTCTGTGGACGAGACAATTTTTCCTAAATCGCGCCCTGTATTGTTCCCAAATCCGTACAGGGATGCGCGGGGATGGTCTTTTATAGTGATGTGGCACCGATAATGTACTACTGCATGCTACTACACATGTATATTATGCATGTGTGTATATACACAGGTCTGGTGCCAAACCGGGCGCGCAAAGTCGATCTGACACGCAAGATTTGGGCCGTAATCGACATTTTGATGGTCGTATATCAGATATGCGGCATTAGATGCATTAAAATACGTTGTACGGCGTGCTACAATATATCAGAGTAAGGGCGGGCTTAGGTTGAATCCGGAAATCGGAATCCGGAAATATTTCCGGAAAACGCATAAATTTTACATGCAAATTCTTGCGTTTTCCGGAAATAATTCCGGAGCACTGAAATGTTTTGTATTTTTGCATGCAAATTTCCGGGTTCCGGATTCCGGATTTAACCTACGTTCGCCCTAACATCGTTAGTCAACATCAACCTCAGACTGGTTGGAGACCATGGAATCTGCACAATACTACCGGGTGTCATCACACAAGTTGGGTCTCAGGCGAAAATTTTTTAATTTTTGAAAAGTATGTTGCATCGATTTCATTTATCCTGAAACGTCGTTTGCAACACTTTCTCTAATAAAAAAAATTTCGTCAAAAAAATCAAAAAAAATTTTTTTTTAGAAAAAAAGCTCGTTAATAATTTTTTTTCAACCCTGGTCACAGCTGTACAGTTGACCAATCTCGCTGAACTTGGACGTACAGTAATTCCCACCCCCAGGATGACAGGTTGGTCCTGAAATTCATCATGTATACCAGGGTTGAAAAAAAATTTTTTTTATTAACGAGCTTTTTTTAAAAAAAAAATTTTTTTTTTGATTTTTTTTTGACGAAAATTTTTTTTATTAGAAAAAGTGTTGCAAACGACGTTTCAGGATAAATGAAATCGATACAACATATTTTTCAAAAATTGAAAAATTTTCGCCTCAGACCGAACTTGTGTGGTGACACCCGGTAGTATTGTGCAGATTCCATGGTCTCCGACCAGTCTGAGGTTGATGTTCACTAACGATGTTACTCTGACTAGACGGGACCAGGGTTGGGCAAAAAAAACGACGGCGTTTTTTCTTAAAAAAAACGACGTTTTTTTTAAAAAAAAACGCCTGGGTCGTTTTTCGTTTTTTTTAAACCCTGAATTTCCTTGATTTTCCCTGATTTTTCAGGGAAAGTACCCTGATTATCAAGGAAAATCAATTTTTTGTCCCATTTTTTTCAAAAAATTTTCGACCAATTTTTACTTTGTCGAGATACGTCGATATACGGAGTTTGACTTTCAGTGATGACCCCGGCCAAAGTTGGTCCCATGATGCGGGTCTGATATGAGATCTTAACAACTCGCTAGAAAAGGGTTGAAACCCGTTTATTTTGCCTCAGAACACATAGAATTACTTCATTTAACCACGTTTTCTTCCCAACATGAGCGTTTTCCAATTTTTTGGGGGCATATTTTGGTCATCTGGGCGTTTTAAAAAAAAACGTTTTTTTTTAAAAAAAACGTTTTTTTTTAAAAAAAACGATTTTTTTTAAAAAAACGTTTTTTGCCCAACCCTGGACGGGACCCGTGCCTACGGCCCGGCTACAGCGCCGCGCCCGTGCCGTGCCTGGCCTGAGAAGGACGGAAGAAAAAAGAGGAGGGGAGCTCAAGAAGTTGAAAATAATCTCAGTTCATTGAAATCAAATCAGTGAGAAAATGAAAAGCGAAATGGATGGAAAGGAAAAACGATGGAAGGAAAAAGAGGGTTAAAAGAAGAAGAGGAGTAAAGGAAAGAAAAGAGTGAAGCGTGGTGGAAAAGAAACGGAAGATAACAAAGGGGAAACGGAGTTAAAAATAGGAGGGGGAGAGTGGAAAATGGGCTTGAGAAAGGTGGGAGGGAAGGGAAAGAGGAGGGGAGGTCAAGAAGGGGGAAAAGGGAATTGGAAAAAAGAAGGAAAGAGAAGAGAAAAGGGAAAGAAGGGCGGAAACGGAGTTAAAAATAGGAGGGGGAGAGTGGAAAATGGGCTTGAGGAAGGTGGGAGGGAAGGGAAAGAGAGGAGACTGGCCTGAGAAGGACGGAAGAAAAAAGAGGAGGGGAGGTCAAGAAGGGGGAAAAGGGGAATTGGAAAAAAGAAGGAAAGAGAAGAGAAAAGGGAAGGAAGGGGAAAGGAAAGAAAAAAGGAGGGAAGGAAGGGAAAGAGAAGAGAGTGAAAATTGGAAAAAGAAGGAAAGAGAAGAGAAAAGGGAAGGAAGGGGAAAGGAAAGAAAAAGGAGGGAGGGAAGGGATAGAGAGGAGAGTGAAAAGAGAGGGAGGGGGCCACAGACAGACAGACAGACATACATACATACATACATACATACATACATACGCCTTCCTGTTTTAGTAGTATAGATGTATTGTAGCATGCCGTACAACGTATTTTAATGCATCAAATGCCGTATATTTGATATACGACCATCAAAATATCGATTACAGCCCAAATCTTGCGCGTCAGATCGACTTTGCGCGCCCGGTTTGCACCAGACCTGCATATATACATGTGTAGTAGCATGTAGTAGTACATTATCGGTGCCACATTACTATAAAAGACCAGCCCCGCGCATCCCTATACGGATTTGTGGACAATACAGAGCGCCGCAGGCGCGATTTTGGAAAAATTGTCTCGTCCACAGAAAAAAAGTGCCAATTTTTTGCCTCGAAAAAGGCCACTTTTGGACATTTTAGCCCATTTTGGGCAACTTTTTTTATTAAAAAAAAGCAAAATCTGAGTTTCAAAAAAAAATTTTTTTTTTAAAAACTTTTTTAATTGACCACTTTTTTTTGAAACAACCCTGATGTATACTCTGACAATTCTTTTGGGAGAAACTTTTCAAACGCGTTGCCTGATCCGCAAAGCGCATGATGCGTGCACTGGCTATAGCGGTCACGTGAGTTCTGTAGCCAGTGCACGCATAATGCGCTTTACGGATCAGGCAACGCGCTTGAAAAGTTTCTCCCAAAAGAATTGTCAGAGTATACCATCAATTTCATCGATATTATCACTGTACATGTTTAAGTTCCTAAAGTTCCCGGCCTTGACTACCAACACACCATTCAAATGAGTCATGAAATATCCTGGTTGATCTGCACGATCATGTTCCGAAATGCTATGCATGCAATGTCTGTGACAATTCAATATTTACTGGACAATACGACTGGACTTTGCTTGTTTATACATGTACATCGTGAGGCTGTGATTTCAATTCACGTTAGATTTTAATGTTTTTTAACAGTATTTGCCACATTGCCTACGGGCGTTTGCATTCGCCTGGCACTGGAGGTGCAAAAACTCAAATAAAATAAAAATAAAATTTCGTTTCAGACACGAAAACGTTAAAAATCTACAACCGCTCGAGGCGTGACAGTAGCGACGAATACCTAGGTGATTACAATTTAGCCGGCACAAATTACATAAGTGTACACTCGCATGAATATAATAATGCAATAGTGTAATAATGACAATGTTACACAACTGACGCACAATAATATTTACGCGCCACACCACAACATGATCTGAACATTACGCAGTTTCGACTTTTCTTTCACCTACAGTACACCTTATCGCTGGCCCATTTACAAAATTTCGAAAATTTGGACACAACAATATCAGCAGGCAAACAATTGTACACATTGGACATCAATCCAAGAGGTGAAGAGGACAAGACAGAATACTTGCATCTGGGTATGATCGCACCATAATTAAATCAGAATTCATCTATTCTGATCTTCAGATTCATGCATAAAGCTGGGGTTCAGGCAGTGGGGGCACTGCGCCAAACTTGTTCAACTTTTCAAGGGCTACAGTCGACACTAATCCGAATACAATTCCATTTACATAACTTTGATTGAAGCAGTATCAACCGAGAACAGCGTCGTCAAAGGTACCAACTCGGATCAGGTGCTCAGAAATGACATTTATAGCGTGTGAAGAAACGTCACCAATCTCTTTTTATTTGCTGGGTACGTTAGTTTCAGAACGGCACTGGGTAAAAAAATGTTTCACACGTGCCAACTCACCATCAGTAGATAAGCGCTCCAACATTTGGAGAACAAAACGCTTGATGACCACGCTGGTTTGGGCTGTGCTACCGTAACCCAGCGAATAAAGAAAGATTGGTGATCTATCTTCACACGTCGTTTTTAGGCAGCTGGTCCGGAATATTTTGTACTCCTGGGTTGGTACCTTTGACGATATCGTTCTCGGTCGATACTGAGGCTACCGATTTTATATAAACTGCATTATATTCACATGAATTGCGACAAACGGATCTGAAGTTTTCGGCAAGTTTGGTGCCCGCCCCTTACTGTCTGGATCTCCGCTTTAACAACTATGTTACTTGTATTTTTGACAAAACATTTTCATTTTTAAAATAATCCAGCAGCGCACCCATGTTGCTGCAGTTATGAAACATTCTTTGTATGCGATCGCGCAACGCCATCGCAATTGCCCTGTCACTTTCCCTCTTTGCGATTCAGGAAACAAATTGATTAATTCTTTTATAGTCATTGTGCTACCAATACCATAGCAACACGGGAATGGTTGGAACCAGCGATTTTTTAAAAAAAATTTTTATTAAAAACAATTTTTTTAAAAATTCGTTCCAAAAGTTTGAAATTTTTTTTATTATTTCAAAATTCGAAAATTTCTCTTTTTTTGCTCTAAAAGTGCTATCTTTTGCATAAAAATTGCTACTGTTGACATCACCTAACCCTATAGTCTGTTGATTATATTTCGACATAGTGTATAAGCCCCATTCAGCGATGTTTGGAGCGGGCTGGGTCGACGCCATTCTAAATGAATGTTTCAGGCATTGCCAACTCATTCGCAGAGCCATTGAACATTGTTGGTGCTGTGCGATGACAGGCCACGTGTTTTTGCGCCACGCGGCAAGCAATGTTCAATCGGTCTTTTGCCTGAGTTAGCAATGCTTGAAACATTCATTTAGAATGGCGTCGACCCAGCCCGCTCCAAACATCGCTGAATGTATTCAATTATACACTATGTCGAAATATAATCAACAGACTATACCATGGGTGTATTTGGTGCCATAATCGTTGTTTTGTGGTATCCAGACATAGTGCACACACTCACAAGGCTTCTCATATGACTACACAAGTATATGTGACTGGGTGGGCGCATTTATTTATCCATGCCCCAGACCCGAAAGGAGTGATTCTATTTTGTATTCACTCTAATTTCACACTATGTGCAGCTTATTTGCCTTGGTCGTGTACCTAGACGTCATAATTTCACCCAAAATTCCCATCCCAAAATCAGAAAGCCACACTATCACACCCGCACCACCTGGAGAAGGGTACGGGTGTGTACCTGACTATGGTTGGTATACTTATCGACCATTGGATAGCATGGTTTTCGTATCACCTGTGCTTTATATGCACTTAGGACAGATTATGTAACAAAAATACCCCTATTTTGTACTTGAGCGCTCATTTTTTATCGTGTTGGGCAGATTTTGGCTGGAATAAAAAAGAATTTTTAATTAAAAAAAGAATTTTTTTAAAAAAGGGCGTTCGAATAAAGCAATGTTTTTATTAACCACTGGTTGGAACGAGAACTTTTGCGGTTTGACACAGTAATTTTCAGCACAATAAAGCCAACAGGAAAATGACGGAAACCACAGACATACAAGTGCATCAGTTTCATACGCCTAGAGAAAACAGTTGAGCTGATAGCACGAACACCAAACAAATCAAGGAGGGCAGTGTATGATCAACATCACGATTCCAACTTTTGAGCATCAAACGAATGCAGTACTTTTGAGTTCGCTCAAACAAGTCACGATCACGATTATGGGTTGGATATACAGCTTCAATGGCATGCAGAACAGATTGCAACAATGTAATATAGAAGTATCGACGAACATTTCAATGAAACAGCACGAAGCAACACACGATTCAAATATCAAGCATTACTATTCACACGATCGCAGGTAATAGTAGCGTGATCAGACATATCAAATTTGGAATGAATAACAGCACCAAGGTATTTATAGTGGAGATCGGAGTATTTACGGAGATCTTAGCAGTGGCTGAAGTGAATAGGAGGGGACGCAAGGTGACAATTAGAGGCACTTCGAGGGCATCGCGAAGCGATGCCCGAGTAGTGCGCCTTGCAAAATGGCTGCGCCCTAAAACTGTGAGAAACTAGGAAAAAAGAGCCCAGACAGACTTACGGAATATTGTCAAGTCTAAGCATATAGTGCTGGCGGTACAATGGGGAGAAACAAGAAGCTTCGAGCCCCGACCGCGTGATGTGAAACAAACCGTTGCAATGTTCCGGCGCCCGCTCGAGGGAGGCTTGTGTGAATAAGGACGTGTTACATTGTGGCTAGCCACAACGGTGGCCGGGCAATTGAGTAAAGCACATTTGGGCAAGACCACCTTGAGCAAGAAAAAAATGAGCCGAGCCAAAAGAACAGAGGTCTTATGTATTTTGTCCCAATGGCTTGGATATAGACTGATTTTGATATCAGGCTCGGCTTAGGCTCAGGTTTACACTTAGGCTTTAGTCTTGTGCTTGTGCTGAGGCTTAGGCTTAGGCTTAGGCCTATTCGTTTTTAGGTTCTGCTCTGGGCCCTGCTCTCTTTCACTTGCTCAAAGTGGTCTTGCTCAAATGTGATTTGCTCAACTGCCCGTCCGCCGCCACGACAAAAGCATAAAGCAGTGTGCTTCAGTCAGCTAGCGGTGTTGAGTCTAGCTTCGCCTGGTCTAACAAAGGTGACACTGCTGCTCACCCTGATGCACTCATGATTGAGAGGATAAGTGTCAACAAGGACTGCTCTTGCAAAGCCGTTTATACAACAAAACGCAGCTTAGCCAACGGTTTTGTCCCTGTGTCGCAATGTCCAACAAGGTGGCGAATAAGGGTAAGATGTATTGCGTTGCGAAATTTTGCAAAAAAATTTTTTTACTTTTTCTTTAAAAAATCCATCTACCTACTGATGAGCTATCGAAGTACCTCCTTGAACGCACAGTTTTTAATCATATTGTGCTCGCGCATGACATTTTCGAGCTTTATTTGCGCTTAGGCACTTCGCTCCCTGCACAAAGAGGACGGGAGACAAGTTTTCAATTTCGCGCCTGGGCGCGAAGGCAACATTACAGGCGAGGGCCCATCACTAATCATACATTTGCGTAAAAAGTGCAAGCAATGTACACACCTCGTCGTACAGATCGAAATCATCCGGCTCTCTCAGGTATTTTTCTTCTTCACTTTCCTTCTTCTCCACTTTCTTCTCCTCTTTCTCCCGCTCTTTCTTCTCCGCTTTCGCTGGCCCTTTGACAACTTGAATTTCTTCCTGAAAGGAGCATGTATTTTCAGCATTATCTATCTGCCTGAGCTGCAATTCCTCGTATTTTGGTTTTGCGCTGTGCTTGAGAGAAACTGCGAAAAGTGGCCCACGATGTCAAATTCTTTCTTTTGCCGAAAAATGGATCTAAGTACCCAACTAACTTGGACCAACCGACCAACACCCATATCCCTCTGGCAACTGCCGCAAGATATTGGTCGCACAATGACCATATAAGAATTCATCAAATCAATCCTTATTTTCACGTTCAGTCAGTCTTAACCGCTGAACTATTTGTGATTCTCACAAAACACTTTCAGCTGAAAATAATCCAGCAGATCAACCACGTTCCCGCATGTCTGAAACATTCTCTTTACTACATGCTTTGTGTGCTATCACGCAACGCAACGTCATTGCCCGTCACTTTCCCTCTTTACGATTCAGGAAAATTTGATCAATTCTTATAAAGTCATTGTGCGACCAATATCAATCAGTTGTACTCCAAAATGGCCACATTTGGAATCATATTTAGTAGCGCCTGGCCGGTTGGGAGGTCGGAGGTTCGAGTCCTCTCAGGAACATTGTTTGGTGGTCGCAAGTCGACAGGATCCGTTGTCGAAACGTCGCAGTCTCGCCCCACCGAACGACTTACTCTAACCCAACAGCCCTCGTCAGGGCTACCCCCAGTGGCTGGCAATAAGACCACAACAAATTTTTCGCAAAAAAATACAACCAACCGGACACCAGATCGATTCAGTCCTGTGCTGCAAGCGATCGTCACCAAGTTGTTCGCCTATGATTTCCGCTTGTTCATAAAGATGGCGAATGCCGCACATTTGCAGACCACCACCAATGACAGGGAAATACCACTGGAAAAATAAAAAAGTTAAACCAGAAACAAACAGCAACAAACTGGAACAATTTTGTTGGTTTTAATTTGATGAAACACGATACCACAGATTTGCGACAGAATTATTATCAACGCAATGTTACGGTGTCCAACTAAACACCATCATCAGACAAATTACCCACTGAAGTAATAATTTAAATATAAATATGCAAAATGACACAGAAAACCAAAAAAAATGAAATTATTTTTGAGCAAAATTAAAAATATTATGGCGCACTGGTTCGGGTCTCTAACAGAGTAATGTTTTTGGCAATGGCATATTCCCAGGTAGGTGACAGTCCGATACCGGCGTTCAGGTTCAAACCGGGCTTGCGGGCCCGGATGAACAACGATTCCAGATATTGCAGCTGGAAATAGTTGGGTTCGGTGCCCAACACGGTCACCTGTTCTTCTGTGATGTACCATGTGCCGCCATCTGCATCCGTAATACAGCTGTGGTCCCTGTCATCTAGCAGATTTTGTGAAAGCCCGGAAACTGTCTCACGCGTATTGTGCCGTGTTGGGCACAGAACCCAACTATTTCCTGCTGCAATATCTGGAATCGCTGTTCATCCGGGCCCGCAAGCCCGGTTTGAACCTGAAAGCCGGTATCGGACTGTCACCTACCTGGGAATATGCCATTGCCAAAAACAATACTCCGTTAGAAACCGGAACCAGTGCGCCATAATATTTTTAATTTTGTTCAAAAATTATTTCATTTTTTTCTGTGTCATTTTGATTTTAATATTTAAATTATTATTTCAGTAAGTAATTTGCCTGATGATGGTGTTTAGTGGACACCGAAACGTTGCGTTGATAATAATTCTGTCGCAAAACTGTGGTATCGCGTTTCAACAAATTCAAACCAACAAAATGAACATTCACGGCCACAACCAAAGAGTCACCGTCGCGCAATACAAACATTATATAAACTGAAACAAGCATAAATATAAAGAGGAGAACAAACTGGAACAAATAGAAACAAACAGGAACAATAGAATGCGCTTGCACATGGTATCCAGAAGCTCAGCAAATGGTTAGGCACTGGTACCGTTGGCGCACAGAAGACCAACAAACGGTTGGGTATTGGTACAGTTTGTGCACAGAAGCCCAACGAATGGCGGGGTACAGGTATAGTCCATCCATCAACTCATAACACTTTTTGTCAGCTGAAAAGTTTGACAGGATCCAGTGATGTTCCGGTTTCCGTTGGCTTACGAAAAAGAAAAGAAAGAGAAATCGGTTTTTGTTTTATTTTTGTACGCCGTTTTCTCTGACATTGTCTCGCGGAGGAACAACTTTTCACAACGGAACCTGAACCTCCCAGACAAAGTGCCATGAGCTGATGGACGGACTATACGGTTGGTATCCAGAAGCTCAGCAAATGGTTGAGCACTGGTACAGTTGGCGCACAGAAGACCAACAAACGGTTGGGTACTGGTACAGTTTGTGCACAGAGGCCCAACGAATGGTTGGGTACAGGTATAGTCCAGCCACCAGCTCATGTGACGACTTTTTTCAAAGCTTGCTTTGCCAGGTTCAAAAATGCACCGGTTACACGTGTTTTTGCAAACAAAAGAAAGAGATCGGGCTGAGAGACATGATGACAAGTTCCAGCTGGCTGACCTCAATTTGCTGCGTGCTTACGCGAACAGCAACGTCGTTCAACACACAAATGTTTGGGAGTCAAAAGGGAATTTACGCACCGAGGTGTAGAGCGCGTTTTTAAAAATACGTGCCTTTCTCTTTTTTTCATTTCCGAAATACGTGGAACCGGAACATTATTTTATCCGCACAAGCCAATTTCAAAAAAGTCGTCTCATGAGTTCGTGGCTGGACCATACGGTTGTTATCCATAAGCTCAGCAAATGGTTAGGCACTGGTACAGTTGACGCACAGAAGACCAACAAACGGTTGGGTACTGGTACAGTTTGTGCACAGAAGCCCAACGAATGGTTGGGTACAGGTACGTTTGGTATCCAGAAGCTCAGCAAATGGTTAGGCACTGGTACAGTTTGTGCACAGAAGCCCAACGAACGGTTGGATACAGGCACGATTGATATCCGGAAGCTCAGCAAATGGTTAGGCAGTGGTACAGTTGATGCACAGACGCCCAACAAACGGCCGGGTACTGGTACAGCTGGTGCACAGAAACCCAGCAAACGGTTGCGCACTAGAACAGTTGGTGTACAGAAGCCTTATTAACGGTTGGGTATCAGTACAGTTGCATGCAGCACAGAAGCCAACAAGCGGTTGGGCACTGGTGCAGTTGGTGAACAGAAGCCCAATGAACGGTTGGCTACAGGTACGGTTTGTATCCAGAGGCTCAGCAAACGGTTGAACACCAGTATAGTTGGTGCACAGAAGCCTTATTAAAGCGGCCCCGCCGCTATTGTTTTTTGGTTTTTGACGTCGGTTTTTTTCATATTAATAGTTAGTTGGCACTGGGATGAAGAACATTAACCTTGAAGAACTTCACCAAACTGACGTTTACCCACCGAAATCGATCCACCAACATGGCCGCACGGGAACAATTTACCCCAATATTGACGCACTATATGTTCATGGAAATCAGGACTTCCAAAGCAAAATTCAAATCATAGAGGTGTGGTATAGGCGGCGCGTTACGGTAGGTTGACAAAACGTTAGTTATTTACAAGAGAGCTAATGTTTTATCGTGCTACCGAAACCCGCCGCCTATATCACGCCCAGTGATTTGGAATTTCTCTTGTCATTCCTGACAATCATGTGCAATATCGGACAGTTTTGTTCCCGATAGACCATCTTGGCGGATCGATTTCGGTGGGTAATCGCCATTTTGGTTAAGTTCGTCAAAATTAATGTTCTTGATCTCGATGCCAACAAACGATAGAAGTGAAAAAACCGAGGTCGAAAACCAAAAAAACAATAGCGGCGGGGCCGCTTTAACGGTTGGGCACCAGTACAGTTGCTGCAAAGAAGCCAACAAACGGTTGGGCACTAGTGCAGTTGGTGAAGCCCAGCGAACGGTTGGGTACGGGTACGATTGGTATCCAGAAGCGCAGCAAATAGCTAGGCACTGGTACAGTTGGTGCACAGAAGCCCAACAAACGATTGGATACTGGTACAGTTGGTGCATAGATATAGAAGCCAGGCAAACGGTTGAGCTCTGGTGCACTTGGTGCAGAGAAGCCGGGCTTGTAGCAGTACAAACACGGTTGAGTGCATACTTTTGTTGAACCTTTAAGACCGACACCAATGCGGTCAAGAACACGTGTTACAATTGCCGGGTGCTGGTACAGTTGGTGCACAGAAAGAAGCCCATCAATCGGTTGAGCACTAGTACAGTTGGTGCACAGAGGCCCAACAAAAGGCCGTGTGCTGGTACAGTTGGTACCTTATTAACGGTTGGGCACCAGTACCGTTGCTCCACAAAAGCAACCGCACGAACACGGTGGTGAGCGTACGAACACATGGCCTCACATGAACACATGAACACGGCGCAGAAACACGTGGCCTGTCCTCGCACAACACCAACGATGTCCAATGGCTCTGCGGCTGAATTGGCAATGTTTGAAACATTCATTTAGAGTGGCGTCGACCCAGCCCGCTCCAAACATCGCTGAATGGGGCTCATACATCATGTCGAAATAATAGATAATAATAAATAATCATATAATCAACAGACTATACGGGCTTTCATATGGAGTGCCCATTGATCGTTATGTGCCAAAGATTGAAAGACTTATGAGTGTTTCTGCAAAAATTCACTGCATTCCTTCAGCTACCCCAAGATGGCACTCGACAAAACGACAAATTGGCTGCTAAAATAACTATAAAGTGCTCTTTACTGGACTGATTTCCGTAATTTTCAACCTGTGCATTTCAGCTAGTCCGGGCAAAATGAGTAGCTGTTGATGGCCGATTTATCGCAACGAAACATCGCCGATTTGTGCCCTTCCTTTCCTTTTGACCTTCTGTACACGAACCGTGAAATTTCGGACATAAGCGGGCTTTATCACCTCAGCCAGATTGCCGACGATCGATGTTCAAATTTCACGACATACTTGTGTGCATGAGGCACAGTGTCCGCATCGATTGCTTCAAAACAGCGCTCATCATTTTCAGCGCAAAAAATGGTGGCAGAACGATGCCAAGTCCGACCTGTTTCGACAAACGGTCAAGCTTTTATGAAGCTGCATCAACTTAGCTTATCTCGAGCTATTGCAACACGTGTTCTTGACCGCAGTGGGGTCGATCTTAAAGGTTCAGCAACAGTATGTTCGCCACTGTGTTCGTACGCTCACCACCGTGTTCGTACGGTTGCTTCTGTGGAGCAACGGTACTGGTGCCCAACCGTTAATAAGGCTTCTGTGCACCAACTGTACTAGTGCTCAACAGTTTGATGGGCTTCTTTATGTGCACCAACTGCACCAGCACCCGGCCTTTTGTTGGGCCTTTGTGCACCAACTGCACCTGTTCCTGGACTTCTGTGTACCAACTATACCAGTACCCAACCGTTTATACAGCTTCTGTGCGCCAACTGAACTAGTGCTCAACCGTCTGCTGCAGGGTTGGAAAAATTTTTTTTTAACAAAGTCTCAGGTTCGGGGAAATTTTACAAAATTTGTCTAAAAAACGCGCAAAATCGCGAAAAATGCACCTTTAATTGACAAGTCACTTTTGTGACTTGGTTTGCATCACTTATGAAGGGTGTTTACGCCATTTCGATGCGATCCAACAGTCTGTGCTTGTTATGGACCTATGATTGCTGCTCCAGGGTTGGAAAAAAATTTTTTTTTAAACAAGTTTTTTAAAAAAAAATTTTTAAAAAAAAAAAAATTTTTTTTTTAAAAAGTCTGAGATTCGGGGAAATTTTACCAAATTTGCCTAAAAAACGCGCAAAATCGCGAAAAAATGCAACTTTAATTGGCAAGTCACTTTTGTGACTTGGTTTGCATCACTTATCAAGGGTGTTTACGTCATTTCGGTGCGATCCAACAGTCTGTGCTTGATATGGACCGCTGATTGCTGCTCTGTGGTATCGGACACAACAGTTTGTGGCCGAATAAGCAAGATTCACTCATAAACCACACAGAATTGAGAATATAAGCTGCAGAAATACTTGTCGGGTAGCTGAATCAGTCGTATATGACCGACCTGATGGGGTATGACATCGAAGGACCATGTAGGCACATGCATACTGTGTCCCATGTATTACGGGAAGGTATAATAACATCATTTGGGGTATCTTAGGTACCAAATACATGCCCCAAAAGTGATTTTGTGAAGAAAATTTTTCGACCCTTGAGAAAAAATGACAAAAAATAACCCCCAAAAAGGCCATTTTTTGACGTTTTAGAACATTTTGTCCCCCCGTAAAACTTAAAAAAAAGTTTTTTGTTTTAATTTTTTTCAAAAACCTTTTTTAAAAATTTTGTTAAAAAGATTTTTTTGCCCAACCCTGGTCTGCTGGGCTTCTGTGCTGTGCGCCAATTGCGTTACTGCTCAACCCTGAACTGGACACACTGTGTGCACCAACTGTGCGAGTACCCAACCCTTGGCTGTGCTTTTGTGCACCAGATGTATGACTGCCCAACCCTGTGCTGGACAACTGTGCCCGTAGCTCAGAACTCGACATCGAAATTTTGATAAAACTGTTTCTAGACAATTTTTAATTTCAATTTATTTGGCTTAACTTCTCAATAAGTGTTGTCTCTTCCAGTTTTACGATTGTTTTATTGCTCGCTCTATTTCCCAATGGATTCCCGGCATACACGAACAGCGATTGACCATGAACTGGACAGACTATTGGATAACAGTCAAACAGTATCACTTTCTCGACAGAAAGAGGCCGACACAGGATTGGAACCAATAGATCTGACGGCGGCTAGATCCAGAAAACGTCCAAGGATGGCGAATGACACCGAACATTACAAGCTCTGGATCGGTTTCCTGTTTGCATTTTTAAAAGACGAATGTTTTTATTTATTACCATTGATTTTTTAAATTTTATATTTGTGTGTTTATTACGTATTGTTTCTATAATGGTATATTATTATTCAATCTCCTTCATCCACCCTTTACACATCTATCTGTTACAGGCATGCCTTTCTAACCGTTCCTCAAAAATATTTAGCTTTTCCATTTACTCTCCTATTTGAATGAGCTAATTGCGCCCAGAATCTTTCCCATATGTACATCCGATTTTCTACTGACGAGCCTATGATCGGATTGTATTGGCACATAATCGTCTAGAAAAAAAAGCGGGCGAAAGGCCGTCTTCACAATGACCCGTTTTCCCGTTTTCCGTTTTCCCGCTTTCCCGGTTTCACGGTTAGTGTCTTCACAATGATCCGTTTTTCCGTTTTCCCGGTTTCCCGGTTTCCCGTTTTCCCGTTTTCACGGTTGGTGTCTTCACAATGATCCGTTTTCCCGTTTTCCCGGTTTGGCTTAATTATTTTGCACCGGGAAAACGGAAAAACCCAATTACAACCGGTTCTAATTTTGATCCCGTTTTGGTGCATTTGACGCGTGCATTAGATGCTAGGACATGTCCAATTGCAGTAATTTGACTGTTTTGCGTGCCAGTTATGTACAGCAAGTATATTCATTATGTATATTTGCGTTCATTTCAGACAAACAAGCATCGTGTAAGCTTACTTGTGTGTCTTTACTATTTGTTCACTTTTTGGCGAAGATGCTCACTTTTAAAGCATGCTCGTGGATCAAAAGTCTCCAAGGTCAATGATGCCCAGTCTCAGTCTGTTTTGTCAGTCTGTTTCGTCAGTCTGTCGTTCTCAGTTGTTAAGGATTTCACCACTACAGCATAGGAAAAAAACAGACTGACATCGACCGACTGACATGAGCACGATCCTATCTTCAACACTGTGTTTTGTTTTTCAAAGAAAATGGCTTCCAGCATGCGATCACGGCAAATCAGTTTGCACGCGGCAGTGTAATGGAAAATACACAGCATAATGTTTCGTTACTTGTGTTTCGTACGTTTCACAAGCGCAAATCAATCGGAAAACTTGTGCGTGTCTCTGCAATTTATTGTCCATATCCTAATTATTTCACAATAACTCCTGTATGTATGTAATTTTTCTACTTCCAATGCAAAACAACATGGAGAAGGATCGGGAGAAACAGCAGAGTGCGTCGGTGTCGTTCTGTATGGGCACGTGATCTGGACGAAGGCCCAGTTCCAGACATATTCCCAGACATATTTGAAGGTCCAATTCCAGATGATGGCGTATGAGGCTCGGAAGTCCAAACAGGCACCTCCTACTTCGCCACCCACCGCTCTTGGTGATGTTAGTCCAGCAGTGCAGTGGCTGTCTGGTGCCCTAGATCGATAACTTTAGCTCTAGCTCAGGTCATGTTTCTTGTCTTAGCTTTGCTCTTCAACAGAAGATTTCTGGAGGATTGATCTGAATGTTAGGCTGTCCACATAAATTTTGCCATGTCTAGCTCTTTATATTCTTGTTTTGATATTATGAAACAATTTTGCTCATGTTTAGCTCTTTATATTCTTTGCTGCAATTGTGAAACAATTTTGCTCATGTCCTACCTCTTTACTAGACGGGACCCGTGCCTACGGCCCGGCTACAGCGCCGCGCCCGTGCCCCCCCCCCCCCCCGAAGACCCGTTAGCATACCCAAAGCTACCCTTGAAAATTGACCCGTCCGCCCTTCCGAGGGAGGGGGCCACAGACAGACATAAGACGGGCCTGAGAAGGAGGAAGAAAAAAAGAGGAGGGGAGGTCAAGAAGTTGAAAATAATCTCAGTTCATTGAAATCAAATCAGTGAGAAAATGAAAAGCGAAATGGATGGAAAGGAAAAACGATGGAAGGAAAAAGAGGGTTAAAAGAAGAAGAGGAGTACAGGAAAGAAAAGAGTGAAGCGTGGTGGAAAAGAAACGGAAGATAACAAAGGGGAAACGGAGTTAAAAATAGGAGGGGAGAGTGGAAAATGGGCTTGAGAAAGGCGGGAGGGAAGGGAAAGAGGAGGGGAGGTCAAGAAGGGGGAAAAGGGAATTGGAAAAAGAAGGAAAGAGAAGAGAAAAGGGAAGGAAGGGGGAAACGGAGTTAAAAATAGGAGGGGGAGAGTGGAAAATGGGCTTGAGAAGGGTGGGAGGGAAGGGAAAGAGAGGAGACTGGCCTGAGAAGGACGGAAGAAAAAAGAGGAGCGGAGGTCAAGAAGGGGAAAAGGGGAATTGGAAAAAATAAGGAAAGAGAAGAGAAAAGGGAAGGAAGGGGAAAGGAAAGAAAGAAGGAGGGAAGGAAGGGAAAGAGAGGAGAGTGAAAATTGGAAAAAGAAGGAAAGAGAAGAGAGAAGGGAAGGAAGGGGAAAGGAAAGAAAAAGGAGGGAGGGAAGGGAAAGAGAGGAGAGTGAAAAGAGAGGGAGGGGGCCACAGACAGACATACGCCTTCCTGTTTTAGTAGTATAGATAATCTTGTTTTGGAATTGGTTGCTTGTACTACTACAACGTGCACCTGTCATAAACGTTGACCAAGTTGAACTCACTAATGTTTTTTGCGCATTATATGCAAAAACGTGAAAACGGGAAAACGTGTCATTGTGAAGACACATTTTATAAACCGGGAAAACGGAAAAACGGGAAAACGGGAAACCGGGAAACCGGATTTCATTGTGAAGACATCAATGAAGCAAACCGGAAAAACGGGAAAACGGGAAACCGGGAAAACGGGTCATTGTGAAGACGGCCAAACAGTTGCGCTAAGGCTGTTAGAAGAGCATATTTACGTAAGTACGCGCCTAGATTCTCCTCGTGCCTCGTCCTGCTGGTTGGTAGTTGTGTTGATTAGGTTCTTTTGCATTTGTTATCTGTTATTTCGATCATAGCTGGATTTTTTGAGTTTTGTCCATTTTCAATGAAACTGCAACATGTCTGTACCAACTGTACCCGTACCCAACCCTTGGCTGTGCTTCCTTTGCATCAACTGTATGAATGCCTGATCCTGTACTGGACATCTGTGCACCAACTGTGCCAGTGCCCAACCGTCTGCTGGGCTGCTGCGCACCATCACTGGAATGCTTTGAACTACATACATCTACCAAGTGTCACATGGGATATTCAGTCAATGGGTGATATTTTCGAAACGGTGTAAAGGTCAGTTGGGTGTGAAGGTCGGTGGAAAGCTCGGTCGACAGCTCAGTGTGATAGACCTCGGTGTAAAACTTGAAACATTCCACGTTAATAACATGCAATGTTTCACGTTTACACCGAGCTACGCCGACCGAGCTTTCGACCGAACTTTACGCTGACCTTTACGCCCAACTGACCTTTACACCGTTTCGAAAATTCCACCCAATATGACCCACACATGATGGATAAAAAAGATAAACATGTACTAACAGGAACCAACAGGTACAAACAGGTACATTCGATGTTAAGAAAGATAAAGAGGAACAAATAGAAATAGATAGGATAAACTGTAACAAACAGAGACAAACGGAAACAAACTGCAAAAAACTCGAGATAAATAGGAACGAACTGAAGATAAAAAGGAACAAACTGGAACAATTTGGGGATTTCTCAGTATTTAAGGACCGCATTTGTTCCAGCTGGTTTCTGTTTGTTCCGATTTATGAGTTTGTTACTGTTTAACGTTTTTATTTTTCCTGCGTACACTGATGAAAGAGGGCAGACAAAAAGGTCCAATGTGTTTAGACAGGGTTGGGCAAAAAAAGGTTTTTGAAAAAAAATTTTTTTAAAAAAATTTTTTTTTTGATTTTTTGGGGGAACAAAATGTTCTAAAACGTCCAAAAATGGCCTTTTTGGGGGGTTATTTTTTGTCATTTTTTCTCAAGGGTCGAAAAATTTTCTTCACAAAATCACTTTTGGGGCATGTATTTGGTATCTAAGATGCCCCAAATGATGTTATTATACCTCCCCGTGATACGTGAGACACAGTATGCATGTACTTACATGGTACTTTGATGTCATACCCCATCGGGTCGGTCATATACGACTGATTCAGCGACCCGACAAATATTTCCGCAGCTTATATTCTCAATTCCGTATGGTTTATGAGTGAACCTTGCTTATTCGACCACAAACCGTTGTGTCTGATACCGCAGAGCAGCAATCATAGGTCCATAACAAGCACAGACTGTTGGATCGCATCGAAATGACGTAAACACCCTTCATAAGTGATGCAAACCAAGTCACAAAAGTGACTTGTCAGTTAAAGTTGCATTTTTTTCGCGATTTTGCGCGTTTTTTAGGCAAATTTGGTAAAATTTCCCCGAATCTGAGACTTTTTAAAAAAAAAATTTTTAATTTTTTTTAAAAAAGCTTGTCTAAAAAAAATTTTTTTTCCAACCCTGGTTTAAGATCCGCTTCACGTGAAGATTCACCCTTTGAGATGCAAACTTGGAAATGTTTTCCGATCAAATCGCCCAAAAAAACTGCCGTTCAAAATGATGACAAATGCAGCTTTTAAGTTTTTCCGAAAACACAAAATATAATGCAAGAAAAGAGAAAATTCGTTTTTTGGTGTTGGTGTGGTTGGTGTTTGTACCGTGGTTTTTTGGGTGTTGGACGATCTCAAAACTAATAAACTGATAAAACTAAACATAAACACACCGGAGGTCTAACGTTCCGCATGCGACAAGGAGATGCCCTTCAAGAGGAACATCCGGGAACAAAATCAAATGTGGACCAGCCCAATTTGTACCCTCGCATTCAGGCAACTCGCCTGATGACAAAGGCGGTCAAGGCGCAGAATGTTTCGCACGATATTTGCCCCTGCATCACCATAGAATTTCGCTTTTCTTTTTATTTCGACTTGCAGCGAATTGTTCATGCGTGGCTGTTTGATAATGTTTGTTAATGTTTTAGCCAGGGTCTGCTTGTCACGCTGGAACATAACTCGTTGAAATTCGAAACAAAAAGAAAAGCAAAATTCCATAGTTCGCGTGTTGCAAGTTTCATGCGAAACATTCATTCGCCTTGACACCTTTTTGATCAAGCAGTTTGCCTGAATGCGCAGGTATAAATTGGGCTGGTCCGCGGCACACTTTGTTCTCGGATGTTCCTTTTGAAGTGCACCTCCTGGTCGCATGCTACAGATTGGGTTCTTGGTGCGTGAGAGTTTAGTAACGCCCTGAACAATATTCAAATGCGTAAAAAGTTTGAAGGCGGTTTGAAATGCGAAAGGCCCCCTTTAATGTCGCGCTCCCTTTAAAAACAGTGGCAGTTTAGTTTTTGACGGCGGGTTTTGGAGTCCGGTCACGTGTGATCCGGTGGGTGACTCATAACGGGAACCGATCTTAAACACATGTGTCACGTCACACACAACAATATTCCTGCTTGTTTCGGGAGATGCATAATGGAACGAGACATCAGGATAAATACACCAGCAGAAGTAACCGCATCTACTCAGACGTCAGCCCCTCACCAGTCCCTCTGGTGAACCGATCGCGACCTGAGTGTTCTCCTTCACAATAGGGAGCAATCATTAGGGTGTTAGTGACAGATTTGGTGTACTTTATAGTTACATTCACTCAAAAAAACTGAAGAACGATAAAACTGTCATTGTAAAACCATTTCCAGTTAACTGAAAGAAAAACAGTTTACTGTTAGAACGGGAGTTTGTTAACCAACCGCGAGAAAGAAGCTGGCGAGAAACAGCATAAGTAAGGCCATGTACAAGGACACCGTCATCCACGGAATGTTATTCTTTTCAGCCATTTTATTCCTTCAGATGTGATTTTTTCAGAATCGAACTTGTGCTCCAAAGTGTTCTGCAGATGTTCTGCAAAAAAACGATAGCTGGTTAAAATACAAAAAATTGCCAGAATTATGTTCGAAATAATCGAATTGAAACAATCGATGTTCGAAAGTGTTCACATAACTGCCAGCATAGCAAACAGTTCATCTGAAATATTCAGTCAACGCTGCTGCAAGGGCGGATTTAGGGCGCACATACATAGGTCGTGCCCCGCTTTGGTCAACCTGGTCCTGAAGGGGGCCACCATTTCGAAAAGGAAGAGGGGAAAAGGTGCCTAAGTCTCGATGCATCTCAAAAGTCCACTGAAATCGGGCGCTTCGCACCTGATGTACACCCAGGGTTGGAAAAAAAATTTTTTTTAAACAAGTTTTTTTTAAAAAAAAATTTTTTTTAAAAAAATTTTTTTTAAAAAGTCTGAGATTCGGGGAAATTTTACCAAATTTGCCTAAAAAAACGCGCAAAATCGCGAAAAAATGCAACTTTAATTGACAAGTCACTTTTGTGACTTGGTTTGCATCACTTATCAAGGGTGTTTACGTCATTTCGGTACGATCCAACAGTCTGTGCTTGATATGGACCGATGATTGCTGCTCTGTGGTATCGGACACAACAGTTTGTGGCCGAATAAGCAAGATTCACTCATAAACCACACAGAATTGAGAATATAAGCTGCAGAAATACTTGTCGGGCAGCTGAATCAGTCGTATATGACCGACCTGATGGGGTATGACATCGAAGTACCATGTAGGCACATGCATACTGTGTCCCATGTACCAAGGGAAGGTATAATAACATCATTTGGGGTATCTTAGGTACCAAATACATTCCCCAAAGGTGATTTTGTGAAGAAAATTTGTCGACCCTTGAGAAAAAATGACAAAAAATAACCCCCAAAAAGGCCATTTTTGGACGTTTTAGAACATTTTGTTCCCCCGAAAATTTAAAAAAAAAATTTTTTTTTTAAAAAAATTTTTTTCAAAAACCTTTTTTTTTAAAAAAATTTTTCTTTAAAAAAAATTTTTTTTGCCCAACCCTGGATGTACACCAATTTTCAATGAAATTCTCAAAACGTGCCAAAGTTTCGCGCGCCCATGGTTACATTTTCTACAGATTTGATGCAAAGCGTCAAATTCTGAATAAGCATCAGGCAAAAAGATGCAACAAGCACCAGACAAAAAATGACTTTTTGGATTTGGCCCCTCCCTTGGCCAAAAGCTGGATCCGCCACTTAGCTGCTAAGCATGTTCGGAAAAGCTTGGACAGTTGCCTTGAGTGGGAGAAAACGCAAATTTTAGCTCATGGTTTTGGCCTATGCCTAAGCCTAATAGTAAGCTTAAGTCTCAGTCTAAGCCCAAGCCTAAGCCTAACCCAGAGAAAAAGGGAAGCCAATTTTCAAACTGTCCAACCTTTTCCCAAAATGCCGCTGCTGCGTTGCAGTCATGCCACGCACACCGAATATAGATGTTTCATTACACTTATTGCACGTTGCTAAATCTATTGCCAGCACAGCAAACACGTCATCTGAAACATTCAGTCAACGTTGCTGTCTTGCAATTATGCCACGCACACCGAATATACGTAGATGTTTCATGACACTTATTGCCAGAGCTGTTTCAAAAAAGTTGTAAATTAAAAATTAGAAAAATTTTTTTGCGTTTTTCTTTAAAAGTTGCCCGAAATGTGCTGAAGTGTCAAAAATGGCAGTTTTCGAGGTAAAAAAATGACACCTTTTTTTCTGCGGACGAGACATTTTTTCAAAATCACGACTGCCGCGCCTTGTATTGTCCCCAAACCTGCACAGGGATGCGCGGGTCTGGTCTTTTATAGTAATGTGGCACCTATAACGTAGCACCGCATGCAACCATTAGGTAAAGGCAAACCAACCATGGGCCAAATTGAATAATTTGGGAGCACTGATTTGCAACCGTTGCTTACGGCTGTTTGGGCGAACGCTTCCTAATCTGTTTGGGCGAACCGGCGCACTGTGTAACCGTGTGGAATTTTATTTGTTTAACGTGGAGATGGATGGATGACACGATGGAGACACAAGACAACGATGTGAACACCAATGCTCAAAATTGCACTGCGATTGGGGACGCAGGTGAACATGAGACAAATGTGTGGTTGACGAAGGCGGTGCACTTGCGGACACGCCACGGAAACGCAGACTTAGGCTCAGGGTTGGATTAAAAAAAATTTTTATTATCGAACTTTTTTTAACTTTTTAGAATTTTTAAAAAATTTTTTGTAAGATTCACTTTTTTTTATTCCGGACCACAAAAATTTCGGTTCTCAACGTGAAAAATTGTCGAAAATTTTTGTAAGTATATTTGATTGCACTTGAGAATATAGGAATAGTTCACACCGACCAGTTGTGTTCACAAACGGGCAGTAGCGAGGTTATATCTTTTACAATGAGCCAGATAACGTGACAATGCGCGTTGGGGATAGCCTGTCCACCATACTGTATGTACCAACATCTGTAGATTGTAGTATAAAAACTGAAGGGAAAGTGATGTTACGGGAAAGGTAAATGATTGGCACATTTTTTAAGCAAAGTTACATGAAAACGGCTGCATAATCCGCGGTGTTGGAACGATAATTTTGGACTTCAAGCAGATTTGACTTCCTAGAATAACTGAATGCGCACATAATGACGGCTGCGTAGGTTGTTTAGTATAGTCTGTTGATTATATTTCGACATTAGTGTATAAGCCCCATTCAGCGATGTTTGGAGCGGGCTGGGTCGACGCCATTCTAAATGAATGTTTCAACATTGCTAACTCAGGCAAAAAACCGATTGAACATTGCTTGCCGCGTGGCGCAAAAACACGTGGCCTGTCATCGCACAACACCAACAATGTTCAATGGCTCTGCGAATGAGTTGGCAATGCCTGAAACATTCATTTAGAATGGCGTCGACCCAGCCCGCTCCAAACATCGCTGAATGGGGCTTATACACTATGTCGAAATATAATCAACAGACTATAGAGCCACGGACTGTCTAACGTTGTGATGACATTGTACCGATGCGAAATACAAGCGCCGCAGGTGATTTTTTGAGAAAAAACAAGCAGAAACATGCATAAAAACATGCATTTTCACCTCAAAAAGGAATGGTAACGAACAAAGACCTGGATTTCGATTCGTACTGGTGTTCTGGGACCACGGTGCGTGAACTGTTGGACACAGGGTGTGCAAGGTGACACTTTGGTTATCATTAGTTTTATAACGTTTATTATGTGTTATTTGAAACATACTGAGAAATAATTTATGGCAAAATACGTACTGTCTTTTACAGAAACGTCTCGTGCCGGACAGCCTCCAACACGTGCACGCCGTTGGTTCTTCCTGACGCAAGAAACCGGCATTTCGGATTATGGCGATCGCACGTACGGCCTACAATTCGTTCACTTCGACCACGCATGCCTATTCAAACTGTTAACTAGCATAATTTTCTCGTCTCTTTTCAAACAGTAAAACACATAGACAAACCAGAGTACGCCAACATAACAGTTCATCAACGTGATCCATTTGCACAAAGTGGACGAGGTTAGTCCACCATGGGTCATGATCAACAGGTCGACAAAACGGCACATTGACGAAATGCAAAGACACAACCGTGTTCTCGTCAGGACGGAACTGTACCGATTTCTGGGGTGCGACTACTTGACATACCTCGAGGAGTACGAACCAAACGGGGCGACGAGTGCGACCGATGACCAGATTCTTTGATGCTCTTATTGTCTTTGTCTCATTTCCATTGTCCCGTTTATTGCTTAGGCTGT
Organism: Rhynchonema sp. JSB1_4; assembly: GCA_030248065.1. Taxonomy (NCBI): domain Eukaryota; kingdom Metazoa; phylum Nematoda; class Chromadorea; order Monhysterida; family Xyalidae; genus Rhynchonema; species Rhynchonema sp. JSB1_4. The sequence continues at coordinate 29,037 of JASAMV010003433.1, forward strand.
TTCCTTGTTGTCGGTGTTTCCTTTTACCCATTTTTCATGTGGCGATGATTTTCACTAACACTAGTCCAACGCTTTGTCACTGACGGTTCACACATACCTTTCTGCTGCCAGTTCGTTAACCTAACACGTGAGGAGATTAGCTTATCTTATGTTTATTTACATAAATGCGATTGACATAACATTACACCGCATCATAAAATTGCAACCGGTAATGTTACGCCATCAATTAGATCACATCACTTTATTGTTTGTTCTTGTTGTTGATGTTGTTTTTGTTGTTGGCAAACCTGTTGCACTTGCTGGTTGCTGTTGTTCCTCCTGCTTTCACTCCGTCCAATGGGGAATCGAATGTTTGTTGCGAAAAATTTTGTGAAAAATAGTTTATGTTATGTTCATTTACATGAATGCGATTGACATAACAGGACACTGCATCATAAAATGGAGACGGGTAATGTTACGCCATCAATTAGATCACATCACTTTATTGTTTGTTCTTGTTGTTGATGTTGTTTTTGTTGTTGGCAAACCTGTTGCAATTGTTAGTTGCTGTTGTTCCTCCTGCTTTCACTCTGTGCAATAGTGAATAGAATGTTTGTTTGTGCGCTTGCTCGAACAACACATAACGTGCAAACATAAATGCACAGCATACAGGAAATAAGTAAGCAACAAAACTGAAACTCACAAAAGAGGCTAACAACAATTAGCACAAGTATTCACAAAGGATAAACTGACTGACACAGATGGCTGAACAATTACATACACATTGACAAACGCGACAGACTGACCAACAAACGCGACTGACGTAGCAATCACATGCACATTGGCAGGCCTTAAAGGGGAAATTTCACATTCCTAATCGCCTTTCAAAGTCTACAGGTGTTTAGACAGTTGTGTGGGTATCATGAAAGTCAAATCACTTGGTACAAACTCTCACACGTGTATCCAGGAGAAGCACTTTAAAGGGACCAATCGGGAAGAAAATTCGGCGCGGATCGGCCGAATTTCTGCCTGCGCACTCAGGCAAATTGCCTGATCAAAAAGCTGTCAAGGCGACAGAATGTTTCGCATAATTCTTGAAACTCGCTAACTATGGAATTTTGCTTTTCTTTCTATTTCGAATTTCAACGAATTGTGCCAGCGTGTCTGCTAAATGTTTCATGCTCTGCTTGTCTCGCTGGAACAATTCGTCGAAATTCGAAATATAAAGAAAAGCGAAATTCTATAGTTAGTGAGTTTCAAGAATCATTCGAAACATTCTGTCGCCTTGACAGCTTTTTGATCAGGCAATTTGCCTGAATGCGCAGGTAGAAACTCGGCCGGTCCGCGCCGAATTTTGTTCCCAGTGGCTTGTCTTAAACGGAATCTCCTGGGTACATGCTTGAGCGTTTATACCAAATGATTTGAAATTTGTGATGCCCACATTGCTCTCTAAACATTTGCAAAAGTTGAAAGGCGACTAGGAATGTGCAATTTCCCATTTAACACACACAAAGCGTGCAAAAATGTGCCTACCGTAACCCACACACGCCGGGCGGTGCTTCTCCCAAAATTCCAAAAGGTATGAACCAAGCATTTAAATTGTGAGACACCCTGTAAACTTTACCACCAGGGTGATCACATTTTTTGACATCACCAGCGATTACCCCCTACCCTTAAAGGGGGCAACTCATTGCTAAAGGTGCCCTGTTTTTGGTTTCAGCGTGTAGCTGAGACACGCGCCATTACAAAGCCACCGAGATTAAGCCGATCGGCCGAGATCGAAGCGATTGAATCGGGTCGACCAGGAACAAAAATAATTTTGGACCAGCTGCATTTTTATTGCAAATCAGGGGAACCTCGTACTCTTGACCATGAAACATTCAGAAAAACAGTCCTTTCTATATGAAAACAAGGACACATTTCTTAGCTGACAGCCACGTCACGCAGTGATCAAATGCATTAAGCAATGTTTCCTTTGTTTTCGTATAAAAACGACTATTTTTCTGAATGTTTCAGGGCCAGAGTACGAGGCTCCCCTGATTTGCAATAAAAATGCAGCTGGACCAAAATTTATGTTTGTTCCTGGTTGGACCGATTCAATCGCTTCAATCTCGGTCGATTTTCATCCGATTAATTTAATCTTGATGTCATTCTGATCGCACATATCCCAGCTACAAGCTGAAATCATAAAAAGAGCACTTTTAGCAATGAGTCTGCCCCTTTAAGCATTGTCGCCCAAATCGCCCAAATCTCCCAAAGAAATAAATGGCCGGTGGTGTGCTGACAGTGACTTCGTGTGCGCACAGCGAGTGGATGGAGTGGTCAGCGTGCGAAGCCAGTTGGTCAACTGGCTGAATGCTCAAATTTTGTTGGGAAAGTTTCTCAAAATAATCCTACATTTTTTTAAACTCTCCGGATCGGGAAAAAACCGATCGGTATCCCGAATTCGGGATCGGGATCGGATTCCCGTTCGAACTCTATTCCCACGCGAAAACAGTGTTTTTCATATACTTTGAGGCTCACGCTCGCGACAGCGCCAGCTTTTGGGCTCGACCACCCGATGACAAATGCGCACCGAATGCACAGAAGGAGAAATGCTGAAATGTGATAGGCTTATATCAATGTCGTCAACGCGCATCGTCTACTCTCGTCGTCCTTTCAACTTGAAGGCCATGCGTGTATTATGTATTTCTCGCGCTCAATTTAGAGCGCTGCTTGCGATGTCGATCGATGATTATTATTGACGATAATGTTAGCCAGGTCATACAGTTCCGGGTGCAATTCTAGGCTGAAAGTTGAAGTCGCGTGCACGCGCGTGCACTAGACTTTCATAGCAATAAACACTAGGATCAAAGTGCCAAGGCAGTGTCGTACTTTGAGATGGCCTTCAAGTTTGATGCTATAATGGGAGAAAACAAGCATTTACCTCTTTCTTTGATGCTACAAATGGGCAAAACAAGGCTGGACGGACGTCCAGCAGTGCTGTCAAAGTACTGGGCGCCCCGGCGCGGCGGGCTAGCCAACACATACCTGAAACCATTGCAGAAACCATCTTATGAAACTGATTGCTCGCTTAATGTGTCCGTTGCTTGGAATCAAACTCAGTTTCGTTTCGTACGGACTCAAACACAACGGTTTCGTTTCATATGGACCCAATGTGTTTTATTTCGACTCAGTTACGTTTAGTTTTGACCCTGGCTCAGTTTAAAAAAAACCGAATCTGGTGTCCAAACGAAAATTTCGTGTTAGACTGGGTTTGTTTTCTTCGGGCTCAAGTTCAACCTCAGTATGGACTCATGCGCAGTTTTGTCCCTCTGTCCCATTTTGGCAGACTCAGGTTCGCTTGTTTCTGGACTGAGTTTCACTTTGTTTACACAAAGTTTGCTTTGCAAACACAATTTCGACTCGTTCAAGCTAAATGTTGTTTCGCCTTCGACGCAAACGCAATTTTATTTCCACCAGACTCAGCTCAGCCTCGATAGGGTCACACCTAGTGTCGTTTCATTTCGACTGAGACACCACTTGGCTTCCCTTGCACAAAGATTTTTTCAGTTTCATAAGATGGTTTCTGCAATGGTTTCAGGTATGTGTTGGCTAGCCCGCCGCGCCGGGGCGCCCAGTACTTTGACAGCACTGCTGGACGTCCGTCCAGCCTTGTTTTGCTTATTTGTAGCATCAAAGAAAGGGGTAAATGTTTGTTTTCTCCCATTATTGCATCAAACTTGAAGGCCATCTCAAAGTACGACACTGCCTTGGAACTTTGATCCTAGTTTTTACCCTTTTAACGGCATAGGCCGACTACTATATTTCACTGTAATCGTTGAAAATATTTCCTATTTTTGCTGAATTTTGCCTAATATTTGCGGTCGTCTAATTTGCAAGTTTGATTAAAAACGAATAAAATAATTAATTCTGCTGGTGACGAATTTGTGGTAAAACACACACGATATAACGTCTATGTCACGCTTCCATTCATGTCTATAAAACTAGCCAACAGCCAAGAGCTCTGTTCCTGTAGTAGCCGGCAGCGAACCGTTTTGCTTCTGCAACATTAACAGTCAAATATAGTAACCGGCAGCAAACCGTTTTGCTGCTTGCAAAAGCCCCAGTCAAATGTAGTTACCAGCAGCGAAACGTCTTGCTGCTGCAGCATCCTGAGTTAGATATAGTAGCCGGCAGCAATGCGTTTTGCTCCTGCAACTTTCCCAGTCAAATATAGCAACCGGCAGCGAACCGTTTTGCTGCTATCTTATCTCCAGCCAAATATAGGGAAGCAGCGAAACGCTTTGCTGCTCCAGCATCAAATGTAGTAGCCGGCAGCGAACCGTTTTGCTGCTATGGAGGTAACTGCATCTGAGTGTTGTCGGCGCACTCAGGCGATGCGTTGCATCGCCTTCGGGCGCCCTTTTTAGGTCACATCATCGAATGCCCAAACTGCTTTCACTACAGCTGCACATAATATACCTAGGTAATTGCACCTGTGTGTTGTCGGCGCGGTCAGACGATACGTTGCATCGCCTTCGAGCGCCCTTCTTAGGTCACGTCATCGAATGCCCAAATCGATCTAAGGCTCACAGATCAAAGTAGGCCGACTACTATATTTCACCGTGATCGCTGAAATTATTTCTTAATTTTGCTGAATTTTGCCCAATATTTGCGGTCGTCTAATTCGCAGGCTTGATTAAAAAACGAATGAAATAATCAATTCTGCTAGTGACCAATTTGTGGTAAAAGCCACAGTGATAAAAAAAATTTATGGCAAAACACACACGATATAACAATGTCACGCTTCGCTTCACGTCTATAAAAGTAGCCAACAGCCAAGAGCCGTGCTCCTGTAGTAGCCGGCAACGAACCGTTTTGCTTCTGCAACATTCCCAGTCAAATGTAGTTACCAGCAGCGAAACGTCTTGCTGCTGCAGCATCCTGAGTCAAATATAGTAGCCGGCAGCAATGCGTTTGGTTCCTGCAACTTTCCAAGTCAAATATAGCAACCGGCAGCGAACCGTTTTGCTGCTATGGTATCTCCAGCCAAATATAGGGCCGGCAGCGAAACGCTTTGCTGCGTTGCATCGCCTTCGGGCGCCCTTCTAAGGTCACTTCATCGAATGGTAGTATAGTCGACCACGGAATCGAATGGTCATATAGCACCCGGCACAGAAAGTATGTTTTGCTGCTGTAATATCCCCAGTCAAGTATAGTACCTGGCACAGAAAGTATGTTTTGCTGCTGTAATGCTGCTGTAAGATCCCCAGTCAAGTATAGTAACTGACACAGAAAGTGTGTTTTGCTGCTGTAATGCAGCTGTAATGTCCCCAGTCAAACTGAGGATGCAGCTGCAGCAAAACATTTCGCTGCCAGTCACTATACTTGACTGAGGATGCTGCTGCAGCAAAACATTTCGCTGCCAGTCACTATACTTGACTGAGGATGCTGCTGCAGCAAAACATTTCGCTGCCAGTCACTATACTTGACTGAGGATGCTGCTGCAGCAAAACATTTCGCTGCCAGTCACTATACTTGACTGAGGATGCTGCTGCAGCAAAACACTTCGCTGCCAGTCACCATACTTTACTGAGGAAGCTGCTGCAGCAAAACATTTCGCTGCCAGTCACCATACTTGACTGAGGATGCTGCTGTAGCAAAACATTTTTTTTCACTATACTTGACTGAGGATGCTGTTGCAGCAAAACACTTCGCTGCCAGTCACTATACTTTACTGAGGATGCTGCTGCAGCAAAACATTTCGCTGCCAGACACTATACTTGACTGAAGACGCTGCTGCAGCAAAACATTTCGCTGCCAGTCACTATACTTGACTGAGGATGCTGCTGCAGCAAGACATTTCACTGCCAGTCACTATACTTGACTGAGGATGCTGCTGCAGCAAAGCATTTCGCCGCCAGTCACTATACTTGACTGAGGATGCTGCTGCAGCAAAACACTTCGCTGCCAGTCACTGTACTTGACTGGGGATGCTGCTGCAGCAAAACACTTCGCTGCCAGTCACTATACGTGACTGAGGATGCTGCTGCAGCAAAACATTTCGCTGCCAGTCACTATACTTGACTGAGGATGCTGACGGCGATCCAATTTCCTCTTACGACGCTTTTCACTGCAAAAACGATCAAAGCCTCTTCCCAAAAAACATCAAAAGGCTAAAACCAAACGAAACTTTTTTTCTGATGCAGCATCCTCAGTCAAATATAGTACCCGGCAGCGAAGCGTTTTGCTGCTGCAGCATTGCCTGCCAAATGTAGCAGCCGGCAGCGAAACGTTTTCCTAACGTCAAGCGAAAAAAGTCCAGTTCAGAAATTCATAAAAACAACTTTTCAGCCAAATATCAGCGAAACTTTTTTCTGATGCAGCATTACTTGCCAAATGTAGCAGCCGGCAGCGAAACGTTTTCCGAACGACAAGCCAAAAAACGAGAACAGAAAACAAACAAACTTCTGTTCTCCACGATGACGACGGTGGTGACGACGACGAATCGTAGCGATCATCACGATTAAATGGAGTGTTGTTTTCCTTTCGTTCGTCCGATTCGTTTTGATGAGCATGACTGCCAGGCGACTGCAATGAAGGAAAAATTTGTTGCCATGCTCAGACTAACTGAACTACTTACATATCCGCCATATCAGCTACTTCATTTACCAAAAACGAATTCTCAAAATGGCGCAAGCTATCTGCAAACAAATCAAACTGTTCAAACTGCCGACAAGGTTAGATTTGACTGAAAAATAAATGATGAGATTTCGAAAAAGAATCAAAAGGCTAAAACCAACAGAATCGCCAACAGCAAGCGCAGCTCCTGCCCTGCCTTCCTCAAGCGACTGTTCGCTCTCTGTATCACTTGCCGCACCTTTGCGATATCCAGGTTTCTTTTGGCGGTGCCGATCAGACTTGATGCGCTGAAAACTTAAATTTGATTCATGTTTTATTCAAAACACAAAACAAAAATGAACACAAGGAACCTGATCGCCCAATTTCACCGCAGCTGCTTTGTTGCGACAACCTTTTCTGCTGTTTTTAGCAAAATTTGGCTTTTTACGACCCTTTTCGGCATTGTCGAATTATGAGATGAGTGCAGTCGAAGGATAAGCTATGAATAAACTTCGATCTGAAGGCACGCAACCGCGCCGGGTTTGGCCAGCAAAAATTCCAATAAAAAGGGTATTTTGGCGATTTTTGACGACATTGACCTAAAAATCACTCATTTTATGTCTAAAAATGCCTATTTTGGGCCAAAATTTGCCGGGCCGGGCAAATTGCAGATTCGGGCCGGCCCTTCTCTTAAATGGGGTCAGTGAATCAGCCACCCCACCAAAAAAACACCCCTAAATGGGGTCAGTGAATTAACTTCCCCCCCAAATAGAGCCCCCAACCAAAAAAAATCCCGTGCCGAGCCGGGACGGCCCAATAAAAAACCCTCCTAAATGGGGTCGGTGAATCACCCCCCCCCCAAATAACCCCTCCCGCCGGAGCTGATTGACTGACCCCATTTAGGTTGACTGTACCCGGCCCGCCCGGCCCGATCTTCCAAATCTCCGGCCCGACCAGGCCGCTCTTGAGATATCGTTTCCAACCACGGCAAAAAAATAAAAAGCTTTAGAAAATAGAAACAAGCCAACCTTTCCAACACATATCGTTAAGTAAGCGTTCGCAATCGTGCCGGCCTGAGCTCGGGCCGGGCCGAGCCGAAGATTTGGAGGAACGCCCCCCCTCCCCCCACAAATAGAGCCCCAAAATACAGTCCCCTAAACGAGGGATTTTAGATGCTGTCAGGTCATCCCGGCCCGGCCCAATCTTCCAGATCTCCGGGCCAGTGTAGTTCCGGGGAGGAAGGGGTCCCCTCGGGTACGCTCGAGCCGACTCAATTAAAAACCCGAAAACGCACTCCCCCCCGCTAAATGGAGTCAGTGAATCACCGTCAGCCCCACCGCCAAATAAAGCCCCCCCCCCAAATACAGCCCGACCCGGCCCGACCCAGCTCCTAAATGGGGTCAATGAACAACCCCCCCCCCAATAGAGCCCCCAAAATACAACCCGACCCGGCCGCTCTCACAATATCAAATAAACCCAACCAAAACAAAGCAAGCCAACCTCTCCAACCTGTACTCTTGCATCCAGAGGTCAAGCCGGGCGCGATTTTCGGCCTTTGGTTCGAACCGGGCCGGGCCGAATCCCTCCTCGTAAATGGGGTCACTGAATCACCCCCCCCCCCAAAAAAGGCCCCCCCCCCCCCCCCCCGACCCGGCTCCCAAATAGGGTCATTGAATCAGCCCCCCCCCCAAATACAGCCCCCCTGAATGCAGCCCGTGCAGAGGCCGCAATCAGGCCGGCCGGGCCGGGCCGCGCCGCGCCGCGATTTTGGGCTTTTGGTTCGGGCCGGGCCGGAGATTTTGAGGATCGGGCCGGACCGAGCCGGGCCCCCTCCTAAATGGGGTCGGTGAATCACCCCCCCCCCCCAAATACAGCCCCCTAAATGAGGTCGCAATCGGGCCGGCCGGGCCCCCTCCTAACTTGGGTCGGTGAATCATCCCCCCAAATAAACACCCCCCCCCCCGGAGCTGATTGACTGATCCCATTTGGGGTGACTGCACCCGGCTCGGCCCGATCTTCCAAGTCACCGGCCCGGCCACTTTTTCAATGAAAGCACCCATTTTTTTCACCAAACAATAGGTTCAGGAAAAATCGCAAAAATCGCGCAAAAAATCAGACCCAAAAAAGTCCGGTCGGGAAGGGCCGGGCCTGGCAGGGCCGAGCTTTGGCCACCCGGGCAAGGCCGTAGATTTGGGAGCTCGAGCCGGGCCGACCTCTGTCAAGCAGAGACCACTTTCCCAGTGTTCGATCGAGCTCAAGTTGTCAGCGTTTTGTTATGACTTGACTACGACTAGAAAACAATCAAAACATCTTTCAAAACCAATCACACGCGTTCACACCAGCGTCGCCAATATAACACGTGAGGTATAGGGAAAAATCAGTTTTTCGAGCACGCTGATGTTTCACGTGCATGTTGGAAAAAAATTTTGCCAAATCATTTCATCACATCAACCTATCTTTCTGATAAAAACATTACCAACGACCAAATCCAGCTTTTTCCTAGTTCGTGGTCTAATCTCAAAGTACTGCGAAACGCTAATGCGTTCTCGTAGATAGGCAGCGAACGCCAGCGTATACTCCAACCACCAGCTCATGAGACGACTTTTTTTAAAGCTTGCTTTGCCAGATTCAAAAATGCATCGGTTACACGGATTTTCGCAAACAAAAGAAAGAGATCGGGCTGAGAGACATGATCAGGGTTGGATTAAAAAATTTTTTTATTATCGAACTTTTTTTTTAAAAAAAACTTTTTAAATTTTTTTTTTAAAATCACTTTTTTTTATTCCGGACCCCCAAAAAATTGGTTTCTAGAAAAATGAAATTTCTGAAATCATGTTACTTAGGTATGTTTTGAGGGACACTAAAGAGAACTTCTCCACTGACTTGCATGTTTATGTCGATCACCTGCGATCTAGACCATTTGGTCACAACTTTGAGAACCCGCCCGAAGGTAACTCTGTGGGCATACATATATGACAAAGGGAAGACCAACCTTCTGTTTGTGAATTTGGGGATAAATTTGAAGAGAGATAAAGAGTTACACCACACTCATGTTGTGTGACAAAAGCAACAAATGACAAATCCACACAACTGCAAATAGGCGAGCAACGTGGAGTCTGTCGATAGCTTACGTCGATAGCTCAATAACTGCACAGTATACGGTATGGGGTGTCCTATATTATACGTGCAGCGATTGTTGGGATGGAACTGTATGAGTCCATTACAACGCCATTTTAAACTGAAATATAAGCGCCGCAGGCGATTTTTTGAGAATGATGAGCAATAAAACGCATGAGAACATACATTTTTAGCTTAAAAAAAGGAGAAAAAAAAAAAAAAAGGAAAAAAAAAAAAAAAAAAAGATAAATTTTTTTAAAATAATATAAATAAAAAAAGTGGCCAACTTTTTTTTTAAGAGGCTGGGCAGGTAATTTTCACCCGAAGTGTTCCGGAAAAAAATTTTGACCCCATAATTTTATTTGCTCATTAGATTGGCCATACATTGAACCTCCCAAATCCCAATTTTGAGTTGCACATCCCGAACCGTTTTGTAGATACAGGTTCAAACAGGTGCACTGGTCGACATTTTTGACATTTTGGCAACATTGCACATTTGGCCACATTGCAAGCGCACGTTTCAAAATAGTGGATTACTGTTTGTCATGCAATAGAAGCTAGTTATAGGCTACATGCATCATACCGAAACATAATCGGATTGGTTTTCGTTTTCGTGAAATTCGTAATTTATTGCCGTCAACCTTGTGTACCAAAGGACACTAAAGAAGTGCTAAATGAAAAAAGTATCAACGTAGCCTGACCAAACGGCTTATGCAGTTATTTGCACCACCTATCGGGCTATCTAGGCCGACAGATGGGATACCTTGTAAATCCGAAAAAATTTTTTCTATGATCCAATTTATGAAAAATTTTGTCAAAAAATGCCGTTTTTTCGCGTTTTTTTGTCTTTTCGTGTCTGCCATTATTAATCGGTCTGTTACTAAAAACTGAAAAGTTGCTAAATTATTCTTCAGGCAGTTTTAAATGAGATGGGAACTTCACAAAACACAAGCAGCCACGCAGCCGCGCGTTATTCGTGTGCGCGCAACACACCCATTTCGCCTATTTTTAACGCACCAATACCCCAAGCCCAAAATGAGCAGAGCGTAAAAGAAAAATTACGCGTGTGTTGCCAGCAGCATTTTGCATATTAACAGTTTAGATCATTATTAAAGTATCTGCACGTATACAGTGACAAAATACGCAGACTTGTGAAAATGCGGAGCCACACAATGGCTACGGTTTGACCGTGCTCGTTGATTGCGCACTGGTGAACATGGCGCATGTTATCTGACGAGTGCGTTTTCATGTGCCGCTGTGCTCCAATGATGCATACGATGTGTATAGGACCATAGAATTTGAATCGCGATGAAAATTGTGCTGGCAAACACTTTTACTGGCGATAATCACGCACTTATGTTTCAGGGCATGAGACTGGGTCTACTTTTCAAGAATTTCGTGACTCAGCAAAAAGTATCAACGTAGCCTGACCAAACGGATTATGCAGTCAGTTGCGCCACTTTTTGGGCTATCCAGGCCGACAGATGGGATACCTTGTAAATCCGAAAAATTTTTTTCTATGATCCAATTTATGAAAAATTTTGTCAAAAAATGCCGTTTTTTCGCGTTTTTTTTGTCTTTTCGTGTCTGCCATTATTAATCGGTCTGTTACTAAAAACTGAAAAGTTGCTAAATTATTCTTCAGGCAGTTTTAAATGAGATGGGGACTTCACAAAACACAAGCAGCCACGCAGCCGCGCGTTATTCGTGTGCGCGCAACACACCCATTTCGCCTATTTTTAACGCACCAATACCCCAAGCCCAAAATGAGCAGAGCGTAAAAGAAAAGTTACGCGTGTGTTGCCAGCAGCATTTTGCATATTAACAGTTTAGATCATTATTAAAGTATCTGCACGTATACAGTGACAAAATACGCAGACTTGTGAAAATGCGGAGCCACACAATGGCTACGGTTTGACCGTGCTCGTTGATTGCGCACTGGTGAACATGGCGCATGTTATCTGACGAGTGCGTTTTCATGTGCCGCTGTGCTTTAATGATGCATACGATGTGTATAGGACCATAGAATTTGAATCGCGATGAAAATTGTGCTGGCAAACACTTTTACTGGCGATAATCACGCACTTATGTTTCAGGGCATGAGACTGGGTCTACTTTTCAAGAATTTCGTGACTCAGCAAAAAGTATCAACGTAGCCTGACCAAACGGATTATGCAGTCAGTTGCGCCACTTTTTGGGCTATCTAGGCCGACAGATGGGATACCTTGTAAATCCGAAAAATTTTTTTCTATGATCCAATTTATGAAAAATTTTGTCAAAAAATGCCGTTTTTTCGCGTTTTTTTGTCTTTTCGTGTCTGCCATTATTAATCGGTCTGTTACTAAAAACTGAAAAGTTGCTAAGTTATTCTTCAAGTAGTTCTATATGAGATGAGGACTTAATAAAACACAAGCTTCATTTGCACCAGTACCACATATCGGACTAGATAGCCCAAAAAGTGGCGCAAAAGACTGCATAATCCGTTCGGACAGGCTGCGTTGCGATACTTTTTGCCGGAACCGTTGAAAAGTAGACCCAGTCTCGTGTATGCTCCAAGAAACATGATATGTATCAGTTGAGCACCTGAAACCGCACTCGTCGGATAACATGCGCCAGCTCACCTCATCTCATTTAGAACCGCTGGAAGAATAATTTAGCAACTTTTCTGTCTTCCGTAACAGACCGATTAATAAAGGCACAAACGAAAAAGCAAAGAAACAGCATTTTTGACTATATCTTTCATAAATTGGATCATAGAAAAAAATATAAATTTTCATCAGACACGAAAAGACAAAAAAACGCGAAAAAACTTTAGTGACGAAGTCCAGACGGTGCAACATTCACATTTTATTCCTCCATTCCAATCCAATACATCCAAACAGTGAAGTTCACAAGCACAGAAACACAGAAAGTAAGCCAGTCAGTTAGGTGTAGTCAAAACATCAATCAATATAATAGCGTGGGTAAAGTCAAGCACTGCTGCTAGCTGCACACGCTGTAAACACGTGATACGCATTATTGGGGATTAGTCACCACAAAAACGGCATTTTTGACAAAATTTTTCATAAATTGGATCATAGAAAAAAATTTTTCGGATTCACAAGGTATCCCATCTGTCGGCCTAGATAGCCCAAAAAGTGGCGCAACTGACTGCATAATCCGTTTGGTCAGGCTACGTTGATACTTTTTGCTGAGTCACGAAATTCTTGAAAGGTGGACCCAGTCTCATGCCCTGAAACATAAGTGCGTGATTATCGCCAGTAAAAGTGTTTGCCAGCACAATTTTCATCGCGATTCAAATTCTATGGTCCTATACACATCGTATGCATCATTAAAGCACAGCGGCACATGAAAACGCACTCGTCAGATAACATGCGCCATGTTCACCAGTGCGCAATCAACGAGCACGGTCAAACCGTAGCCATTGTGTGGCTCCGCATTTTCACAAGTCTGCGTATTTTGTCACTGTATACGTGCAGATACTTTAATAATGATCTAAACTGTTAATATGCAAAATGCTGCTGGCAACACACGCGTAATTTTTCTTTTACGCTCTGCTCATTTTGGGCTTGGGGTATTGGTGCGTTAAAAATAGGCGAAATGGGTGTGTTGCGCGCACACGAATAACGCGCGGCTGCGTGGCTGCTTGTGTTTTGTGAAGTCCCCATCTCATTTAAAACTGCCTGAAGAATAATTTAGCAACTTTTCAGTTTTTAGTAACAGACCGATTAATAATGGCAGACACGAAAAGACATAAAGACGGAAAAAACGGCATTTTTTGACAAAATTTTTCATAAATTGGATCATAGAAAAATATTTTCGGATTTACAAGGTATCCCATCTGTCGGTCTGGATAGCCCAAAAAGTGGCGCAACTGACTGCATAATCCGTTTGGTCAGGCTACGTTGATACTTTTTGCTGAGTCACGAAATTCTTGAAAAGTAGACCCAGTCTCATGCCCTGAAACATAAGTGCGTGATTATCGCCAGTAAAAGTGTTTGCCAGCACAATTTTCATCGCGATTCAAATTCTATGGTCCTATACACATCGTATGCATCATTAAAGCACAGCGGCACATGAAAACGCACTCGTCAGATAACATGCGCCATGTTCACCAGTGCGCAATCAACGAGCACGGTCAAACCGTAGCCATTGTGTGGCTCCGCATTTTCACAAGTCTGCGTATTTTGTCACTGTATACGTGCAGATACTTTAATAATGATCTAAACTGTTAATATGCAAAATGCTGCTGGCAACACACGCGTAATTTTTCTTTTACGCTCTGCTCATTTTGGGCTTGGGGTATTGGTGCGTTAAAAATAGGCGAAATGGGTGTGTTGCGCGCACACGAATAACGCGCGGCTGCGTGGCTGCTTGTGTTTTGTGAAGTTCCCATCTCATTTAAAACTGCCTGAAGAATAATTTAGCAACTTTTCAGTTTTTAGTAACAGACCGATTAATAATGGCAGACACGAAAAGACAAAAAAACGCGAAAAAACGGCATTTTTTGACAAAATTTTTCATAAATTGGATCATAGAAAAAAATTTTTCGGATTTACAAGGTATCCCATCTGTCGGCCTAGATAGCCCGATAGGTGGTGCAAATAACTGCATAAGCCGTTTGGTCAGGCTACGTTGATACTTTTTTCATTTAGCACTTCTTTAGTGTCCTTTGGTACACAAGGTTGACGGCAATAAATTACGAATTTCACGAAAACGAAAACCAATCCGATTATGTTTCGGTATGATGCATGTAGCCTATAACTAGCTTCTATTGCATGACAAACAGTAATCCACTATTTTGAAACGTGCGCTTGCAATGTGGCCAAATGTGCAATGTTGCCAAAATGTCAAAAATGTCGACCAGTGCACCTGTTTGAACCTGTATCTACAAAACGGTTCGGGATGTGCAACTCAAAATTGGGATTTGGGAGGTTCAATGTATGGCCAATCTAATGAGCAAATAAAATTATGGGGTCAAAATTTTTTCCGGAACACTTGGAAGCGGGTGAAAATTACCTGCCCAGCCTCTTAAAAAAAAAAGCCAAAGCCAGGTCAGTGTCACACACTCTTGCTCACTGGATTCGAACCAACAAATTCTATCGAACAACTGAATGTTTCGGGCTGCGATACTGTGCCGAGGCGGATTTCGCCTTTGAGGTGTATAAAAGAAATTTGGACATTAACCTGGGTTTCAACCAATCCAGTAAAACTTGTTTGGAAAGATTTTTTATATTGTGCGGCTTTACTGAAGCAAAATCTATAGCCAAGAGTGGGCTATATTCAAGTCATCCACGCACCTCGTCAACTTTCGTCGTCAACTCAGGCACAATGCCGCGTATACATTGCTCGCGCTCAGTCGGTACTGTTTGAGTTGACGATTTGTGTTGACGACAAAACAATTAGCCCAAGAATTAGCTCAAGCACTGACGTTTTTCATAGCGCGTGTTATAATTGGTACCGATGCCCATATATTCTGAATGCGTCTAGGCCTACATCTGGCACGTGGTGGTTGTTTTCTTCACGGCCGCCTGCATCCTCCATCTGCAAGTCAGTCTGGATTCGTACCGCGACGAGGTGACAACGACCACCAAATTCGCTCTGTCGCAACCGGCGCACTACGACAACTTGCGTCAGCTATCGATTTGTACGTCGAACATTTTCGGCGGATCGACCGCCGACCGGGACGATGTCGCCATTGATGTGTTGCTGATTGGAAAGTACTTCAGCGCCGATGCTGTGCGACTGGAGAAACTCTGGCCGCAACTAGTGCCTAATGATAATCGAACGGAAACACGGAGAACGGAAAGCGACAATGACGACGGAAAACGTGCGACGGACGAATTTTCGCTGGCGAAGGTGCGGTGCGCCGTCGAAATGATTCAACGGAAGCAAAGCCAGAAAATCGCCCGAAACTGTCGTCTCTGGCCGGGCCAGCTGCAGATCCTCATGCTGATGGTGCGACGATATCTGCAGGCGATCTTCTATTTCGAGAAACCGACTCACGTAATGGCCCATCGAAACAACACAATGAAAGTGGAGGACTGGCTGAATGCGCCAACGAAGCAGTACGCCAACACTGGCAGTTTCGCAAAGCTGTTCCGCAATGACTCAATCCCGTATGCGCCTTCATTGTTTTTCATCGAAACGTGGTTGTCAAGAAGAAGGTTTGGTTCTACTGTGCACATACATACTGTACATACATTATGTTGGCAATGATTCTGTGTTATTTACCTAAAAACGTAGTACAACAAGCAAAACGGGCTAATGCTGATGCCTTCAACGCGCACATCGCCAACTCAGCCCAAATGCCATGCGTTATTTCCGTCGCTCATTCAGGGCTGCTTGAGTTTTGACAACCAGGGTCGACGACTGAACAATTAGCCACAAATTCCTTGCATAAATATGTTGCATAAATCCATTGCAGATCTCGGCTCACCAGCGATCACATGGCCCCTGTTGATCGGCCAGAAAATGACGTAGGTAATTAATGATTATTCTAATGATGTCTTAACCAATTTGAAAGTGCGCGTAAAACACCGATGTTATTTTTATTCAGAGCAACTTCCAATGGTGCATGGATCAGAACTATCGAGCGCAAGACATTGATCCTAATCTGCTTGAGTCAAGGTCATACAAACCGTTGGCCGATGTCGGCCCGTACGTTAGATGTCGACGCACGAATGTAACAAATGAAGAGGCTTAGGCTTAGGCTTATGACCAGCAATGTATTTCGTTCACTCAACGGCACAGAAGGGTTCTTCAATCGATCCACACCGGACAACATACCAGGTGATTTCGTGCTACATACACTTGTCAATTTTTTCAGCCTGTAGACACTTGTGTCCCTAAGCCCGCGTGCGTGAGTCAAGAGACATCTGCGGGGACGCATTGCTTTAGATCTGTGGCCCATAATGCCGGACTGCAATGATTTACGTTTCACTCAACCTACAAGGTCGGGCTGGAGCATTTTTGGTTCATGGTGGGGCACGGCTGATGGCACCTTTTGTCATTCACAAGGCCCAGGCCCAGGTGATTGCCGCCTGGCATTCGGGGCCGAAGCTGCACCCGCAAATCCAAAAGCAATGCGTGCCCACAAGGCTGAACCTCGACGTTATTGATGTACATACATAGGTGCCCATACGAATGACAGCTTCAGATGCGCGTCCCATGTACGCTTGGCAGCCAGTCCGACGTGGCTGTATTGACAACGATCAAACGACTCCATTCCGCAACGTCATGTCGCTCGACGAATGCAAACTTTTATGCGAACGGACTGCCGGTAGCGTTTAAAAAATTGGTCAACTCATTCTGCACGTGTGAAATTGTCGATAGAGGACGATAGCGTGAACTTACTGGAGGAAATCCGACGTTTTTTCAACCCCCGATATTTGGAGTTTTCCTATTCAATGTCACCAGAGACCTGTATTCATACAGAATCGTGACAGCAACGTCCAAATGGATGGTGCATCACGATGACATCGTCAGTTTTACATCCGCCCACGTGCTCCCAAACCTAGATGACAACTCCAAATTCTATTGCGTGTCAAAGCTAGCATGGAGTAGGACTTAGTCCCTATAGGCGCTTCTAAAAATTAATCGGCGCTATTCAACAATACTCAACCGAATCAACTAAAAGCACACAATTATATACCGTGCCCCAAAATGGCCACACAAAATTCATCCCGCGCGGCCCACACGCGCAATCGCGGCAAGATACAGTGTCATTTGTAAAAACGTACTTCCCTTTTTCCGCGAAAGAGTAGTCAGGGCCCAGACGTCTGAACACCAGAAATGTTAATATCGCATATAGGTTTCGCACACAAACACGTGGCTATCGCCGACTCGTAACTCCACGACAAAACCGTGCAGACCAGACCACGACTGTATGTAAAGTGGCTCCCGAAGAAAATCGCCGAAAAGGACCAGAACTATAAGGTATTGTCGTACTCAGAAACACGTGGCTATCGCCGAGTCGTAACTAGTATGAACGTCCAGACCATACTTTGTACAGAATGTGTGTCTAAAGCCAAAATCAGCGTATATTTTAATTTTGTACGTCAAAAATATATAATCCAATACGTAAATTTTCAGCTCAAAAAGAGCCATAATCAACGCTCAGACACACACACAATAAGCATAGGCACGCTACGTCAGCCGATCATAAAGCGCACAATGTATTAAACACAACACACAGCCAGCCAGCAGCACACACACACACAGCAGACAGCAGCCAGCACACACACGCAGCAAGCACAACAGGCAATGCAGCAATGCACGCGTAGTACATATATAGTAAAGATTGTGAAGAAGATTGACGAAGCGATATCCGAGCGTATAACGCGCAGCATTGAAGATGAAAGACCGCGTTCAAACATTCACGCGCGCAGCCAACTTGTTATATTTTATTAACTTTTAATAAATTCTGCGTAACATTTTTCAGTTTTTTCATGTTTTATTGAGATTAATTATTAGACGCAGTGCGTAGACGTATGCACTGTGATGTCATTCATGATAAAATACGACAAGATTAACTTCTAATTAAAATGCTGTACTCTAACATCTAAGCTTTTCCGCATTCCTAATTTGACTTCATGAAAGTAAATAGTAGTTTTTACGTAACATTAAAATCCAAGAAATCAGATGCGGCGACCAACACCAAAGCAATCTGGAGACGAGTTTCAACACTATTTCATTGCTAAGCTGAAGAACAGTTGCATGGAATTCATTGCACAGCTTGCTTGTACTGAACAGACAGTGCCATTCTCTGAGACGATGCGCAACCAGTGCGCTATCATCGTGTACCTAGTGTCAAATACATACCTTGGCGTAAATTAAAAAAAAATAAATAACTTGACGAGTTACCATTTCCTGAAACATTTAGACATGCTCTGGGACACTGCGTTAGTTTTGTTTCAGTGTGAGTGAAAACGCAGACACAAGCTTCTCCATTGTAAAAACCCCATAGTAAAATAGAAAACACAAATTAACCTTATGTCACGATAACCACCGATTCATATATCCTGCCAAAAAGTACAGCGTCCTTAAACTAACCCCCACGCCTCATTGCGCTCATTGCGTTGATTACTTAAAAAAAGTCTGACGTTAACATTTTCTTAGTTAGAACCATTGCTTGCCGAAACTGAAAACTTTCTGTGCCTGATTTATCCGAGTTCTCTTTTAACGCTTGCGCGATATAAAAAAACAACACAAAAAAAAAAAATACCCCAAGAAACATAAAAAAAATATAGTTCCCTGGCTAACTAACATAAAAAAACAATACTAGCTTACACCACCTTGTTTTCATTAGACACTAAAATAAACATAATGTTTCTGAGCTTTTAATACCAAACAGTAAACATTAAACCATCTTCCGACGCATCTGCTTTTGCCACCGACGCGACACAAAAATATTAAAAAATTACAATATTCTCTTTCTCCTCTGTTTTTAAACCATCGTGCACAACCGAAACTACACAGTTACCATTAATAAAATTAAAAAAAAAAAACATACCCTGATTTCACAAAAATTTCAATATCCTTTTCATTCAAAAATTCACGCCAATATTTCAATTCTACTTTCATATCAAACACTCAAACACACTTACTTTATCCCATGCCTAATAAACACTCAATTCAACTATATCTTCTTTTATCCATCACCCACCATATCTTTATCCTCACTTGTAAAACTATGGCTCACTTACGAACCTTCTTTTCCTGTTGCCGCGATGGCACGTGTTCGTACGAGAAGCAAGGTCGTTACAGACAAGAGCGTGCGGATCCACGATTCCATAGTGTTTAGCTTCATGCGTTTCAACCACCAACATCCCGACGGCTATTACTTCCTTTTTCACACTCTCAAAACGTTTTCTCGTCACAACGACAGAATGCAAAACGGTTTCGCTCGATTCATCTCTGACGTGCGACACATCGCTAAGGCGTATCGACGTTCTGCAAAGGGATGGCAGCTTCAGCGAGTCATGCGATGGAGTGAGCACGGAGATAGTGCCAAGGCACAGGCCGAAACGGTTGGTATCGTGTTTTTTTTGCAAACGCAGTTACATGTGCGTACCACACACAAGCAGCATGATACTATGACAATCATGTCAAGGTATGTATGTATGTAAAAGCTAACCGCCAACACAACCCATTTCGAAGTTGATGCACAGCAAAACCAAAAAAAAAAGAAATCCTATGTATTATTTTGGTACTTTTTATTGGCCCCTTTCCATTAGATGGGTCGTATCGGAAAGCAAAGGTTCATTGATTCACAGTCCATAGAATCAGGAGTGCGCCAGTGTCATTGCTGGCCTGGCGATTTTCCAAAGCCGATTTTTCCACACTCACCCCTGGGACTTTAGATGTAATATTCCGGCATGTGCAACACGGGCTGCACCAGTGCCGATCTTGTTCCTTACAGTAACCGACAGTGAGCAGCTTGAGACCAATTGGACGGAGACATTTCGGGAGACGAAAGTGAATGCCGATAATCGGGAACAGCTGTATCTGAAATGGACCAAACGAGCGCTGGATGCGCTTGACGATCTCTATGACGTATCACTCAGACATTTGAGCATTGACGACGCTATGACGCTCTATTTGTACGCTTGGAAGGACAGGACGACCACATATGAAGACGAGGGTAGGGTACACAGTCAAACCTCCACATGTACTGGTGTACCTCGACACTGTGAACCCTTAGGCTGCGAAATGCGGAATGGTAAATTTCTGCATTCCGCATTTCCGCGTTTATCTGCTCACTTTTGCGGAATGGTGCGCGCTTGGGTGACGATGACAACTTCCAGCGTGCTGACCTCAAATGTTGCGTGTTAACGCAAACAGCAACTGAAATGTTTGACCAAAAGCATAAATTTATACTTGCAGAAATTCAAAATTCCGCAAAGGTGAGCAGATAAACGCGGAATGCGGAAAGCAGAAATGTGCCATTCCGCTTTATCTAATCGTAGCCTTACCGATTGTGAATCCCTCTGCTGTATAACGAACGAATGATCGGTCTGCCCCACATTGATTGCAATGCCCCAAGCGGTGCTCCACCACATACTGAATATTGTTCGTGATGAACAAAACAGTCGGGTCCCGTTTCCCGTTCTGTTCCTTATGTAGAGGTTTGACTGTACTAGTGAAAGTGAAACGCTTGCCCTGTTGACACTAAGCGAACCATTGAGGGTGATGACAGACACACACGAATCAGCATCATCTCAGCTGCGATGCGTGATCTAGGGTAATCTAGTCAACTTGTTTTGCGGCACGTTAGACCGAGTGTTTGCCGGTGATACCCAAATCACCACAATTTTTTTGAAAAAAAAAACAGCACCTTTTCAGATCTTCGCTGGACTGATCCGCAACTTGGTTGCCATCTGTCGGTTTTCAGCATGGTGGATCGTGTTTCGTTCTTGCAGTGTAAAAATCTGTGTCAGACTCGTGGCAGTATGTTTTTTATTTATGTTTCCTTTTCAATCAGCGCATTTGCAATGGCATTCAAATTTTGCGAAGATGGACAGAGAGAAAAAACAGCATGGACGGAGAATAGCCTCGGATTGCCTTGCAAACGCGCGTCTCTGAACGACAGGTCAACGTTGACGCTTTGTTGCACGTGTGGATGGATCCTTTATGTACCTGCAATAATCTTGGTTTGAGGATGGAACACAAGCGTTTTACAGAATTAATTTCGAATTGTGTAAAATTTTGACCTAAAGCTAACGTGACGATCATTGACAGCAGTCAATTTTTTCTTGCACAGCCACTCGTCATCGACATCGCACTTTCGGACCGATGTCGAATAAATTTTATTAGACTCGGTCGGGATGATAGTCGAAAAATGTTTGTGTTCCAGCCTCTGATGGAAACACAGCATTGATCTGGAGATAACAAAGCGTCGAAATCTGACCTATCGCCGACACCGACCCTAACCTGTAAAAGCGAACGTAATTTGGGCCTAACCCAACACTGAAACACTCAAGTATAATCCTGAACCTAACCCAAGCCCTGAGCATGAACCATCATACAAGTACATAGGCGATTCAATTAGATTTCAAAAC
Organism: Rhynchonema sp. JSB1_4; assembly: GCA_030248065.1. Taxonomy (NCBI): domain Eukaryota; kingdom Metazoa; phylum Nematoda; class Chromadorea; order Monhysterida; family Xyalidae; genus Rhynchonema; species Rhynchonema sp. JSB1_4. The sequence goes on from JASAMV010003433.1 coordinate 50,798, forward strand.
GTAATTCACTGTAACGGCACAACCTACAACGTTTTGACGCCAACGGGCATTCACGCATAAATTTCTGTGTCGCATTTCAGAATATTGCCAGTCGATACACTTCAAAGTCAAGCGTCCCCCGTTTTCGCAAGACAGGGCTGGAGGCACTTGTTTCTTGAACGGCGAAAGCAAGACTGGAGCGCCGGATTTGCTTCAAACGCCGTGCAAATTCGATTCTCAGCTGGTGTTTTACAGCGAACCAATCGGACAACAGGATCCAGGTACAGAAACGTCCTATGCGTAGTTGACGTTTGCTCGTTTTTAGTTATTATGCGCGCAACTGTCGGGACGGGACATTGAAAAACTGCGCCGGTAGGTAACCGTTGTTCTGTTTTTTTAGAGCTGTTTGCTCTGGTTCGCCCTGCGACTCACACCAATTGCAGAAAGCAACATAATCTTCAAACTATACATACCTAAGGCCACAAACAAAGAAAACAAACACAAAAAAAAGCAGACAACCACGCCGCAAAACACCCACACGCGACACGCAACGCAACGCACCCCCCCACCAAAAAAACCCACCCACCCATATACATAGTTCGTAAATTGCGCAACGTTATTTGCGTCCATTTGACGCTTAGCACCCAACACCAGTTCAATACCACTAAGTCAAATTTCTATTACATACCATAATTGCAAAGTGCACTGGGTGCTGTCTTGTGGACGTGCTTTGCACAAAAGATGATAGATCAATAATAATTGCAGTGCAGTCAGTCACGTTGAACATGCTGGACTTTGAGCAAGAATGCGTGACGCTCGAATTCTCCGCGCTTCACGACATCGTCCGGTCGGCGTTTCCGTTCGTCTGGAACGTTCTCCGTCAGATTCGTCACATCACAAATCACCATCCGCACGCTGCGCTACTCCAGCATTCCCGGCGTTCGCGTTGGTGGCTGGCGTCGACGGATCACAGTTACGCCGACGGCAACATTGCCAGCTTTCGACCGTTTCGCGCCAACTGGGTGAAATTCGGCGTGAGCGCCAACTACGATTTGATCGAGACCGAGCAGACACCGTGCGATCCGGCCAGAAATGGCCATCTGCTGGTGCGCAACGACCGCCGTGACGAAGGACCTGGCGAGGGCGATAATCCGACTAGACAAAAGTATCGCGTCGCCGTCAACGAATGCCTGTTCAGATGCTCCAGGCCATTCATTGAACGACAGTTGGGCTGTACGCCGAACGCAATACAAGGTGCACTAAACTTCAACAGCACGATTATTTACTGCCATGAGTGGAGCAAGGGCACTTTACTTCAATTGTAACGAGTTACTTTACTACTTATTGTAGGTCGATTTTTATGTCAGTTCTTCCCACATATCGCTGTTTCTGTGATTTCGACCAGCGTAAATGTTGTTCACACAGCACGTGGGAGCAACTTTTAAGCTGGCCGAAAGCACATAAATAACGAAATCTAGAGGTATAATAACACCAAAAACGTACAAATTGTGAGTTTTGTACAATTGTTCGGGGTAGACCGTGCTTCCCCGCTGATGCGATACCTCGTCACTCAGCAAACAAAGGAGGAACTGAATATCGAATACGCCAAAAAAGTCAAAAGTCCACATCGTACGGGATTAACATCTGCCGCCACGACCACTGAAAGGGTCATAGGGCCTGTGAAGAGTCATCATTTTATCACACATCATGCTGTGAACAGACAGAAATGCATTTCCGGCCGTAATCCTATAATTTTATACTTCCAGCACAAACCGACGTGGCACACAGCGAACAGCAGACAGCAGCTGGCACGACGGCGGGGGGCACTGCTTGTTCGCTCGACACGTACGCGTTGAATCACACGCGCTACGCAGTCCACAACGACGATATACAGGAGCGAGTGTTGATCGGCCGACGCTCGCCAGCGACTAAGTTCGGTTCTGATGACGAACAACAAGACGAACAATTGAACAGCTGCTATCGCGATTGTGTCGACCGGGTGTTGTTCCCGGTGAAGCCACCGTGCGAATATTACGAGTATTCGCTGAACACCGGCGAAACGCCGCAGCCATTCAACATCGACCGCGCGGCCATCCAGCTGGCGCTCTATTTCGAGCACGAGAAACCGTTTTTCATCGTTCTGCAAAGCTACACGTTCTCGTGGTACAAGTTTGTGGCGGACATCGGCGGCATTCTCGACTTCTGGATCGGCGCCGGTCTGATGTCGTTGATTCACGTCGGCGTCTATTTTGTGAAACGATGCGTGCTGCGCGTCAAACGTCGCCGGCGGCTAGTTATCGCTGCACTATTGTTTTGAAGGAATTTTGAAAAATGCCCTATAAACAGGAAGACGTGTATCCGGACACCCTGTTTCAGACATCGTCAGGCCGTTGGGAACATCATCGCTCAACAAGTGAGCCAGACGGCTGGATTGGCTTCGATGGACTGAAAAAACTGCATCCTTTTATTTCTTGTTTTTTTATGAGATCGTTTCCCACTGAATTGTTATCTGTGTGTTCATTGCAAACTACTGTGTTTATTTACTCTGATTCGATAAATTGAAACACAGCATCGAAACCAAGCAATTGATTTTTGTAAAGCAAGGGAATAGAAAAATGCTTGACAACATTTGTGGAATAGTCTAATCAGAAAATTCCCAGCGTAGGATCACTACCAACCGATTGCATAATGATTCAGTGTGGCGTTGCGAAGCGGTAAAGTTCAGAAGACTTTGAAAACATGTTGCCTGATTGCGAGTAAAAAATGGCAAAATTGACTCACCGGTGCTTTATGTGAATGCATTCTGTTGTTATAATGCGAAAGAACCTGACACATGTACAATTCATCAAAATAATAGCACAATTACATCACTCGACAGTCTTTGTGCTGATGGTTGTGATGTTGGTGGTTATTGCGATCACCAGTTTGAACAGCAACGTCCGCCGTTTGTTTGGCCTCAATCTGCCACCGTTCCGTTTTGCGATCGAGCGTCACTTTGCCGCCGCTGCCGTGAGTCTGACAGGCCACCGTCGGCCGCTCGACAAAGGCCGACACTTCATCGATGATTTGTTGCCGTCTGCAGCAGAGAACATACTTTTTGTTGGCTTCATAATTCTGAGACCTCAAAAATACAATTTGTGGTCTTAATTGGTGCTGTTTTCACTATTTTGTGCTGCGCGCGTGATATTGTTCCTCGACCGTTGTGTCTATGTTGACACGGTTGCGGCGTGCGCTGTGCACACTTTTTTTGCGGCATCTGAAGTACACTGCGGCGCGCCAAAATCGATTCGCTTGCATTCGTTGGATATTGTCCCAACTCCCATTATCCTCCCGTACTCCCAGTATCGAGCAAAATAGGTGCTCTTGCACTCGTTTCCAGAATGATGCCTGAATGATTCAAGTAATACCCGAAATTGTGGTTGAAGAAGAACATACTGGGTTGCCAAACAGCTGTACAGTATGGGTATAGTGAGAGCCGGCTCGCTGACGGCATCAGTCACCCAATGTTGCGTTAACACGAAAAGCACAGACAGCTGCGTCGCCAACATTAGTATAAGCGTGCATAGTATCCTCCCCGGTCCAGACCAACGTTTGTTCGCCGACAATGTTGAATAGCAGTTTCTCATGCAGCGCCAGTTTGTTGGCCTCGGCTGGTTGCTGTGCCTCCAAAGCATCGCCGACATAAATTGTGTCTCGTCGGATTGGAGCGAGAATATCCATCTTGATATCATCGTGTTCAATGTCCATCTTGTCCTCAATATCAGCCGGCGTCATTGCGCCGAACTTTTTCACGTCCCTTGCCATCTGATGTTTCAGTTTCTTGACCAGGCGCTGACAGGACTGATTCAGTTTCGACTGGATTAAGTTCAACAGAACGGACACGCACGCCAGACTCAGTATGACGGCGCACA
>JASAMV010003434.1:0-28182 GCA_030248065.1 Rhynchonema sp. JSB1_4
ACGACACGTGAACGACACGTGAAGTCAAGGGACATAAGTACACCGGTACTGTGATTGGTCGGTCGGAGTCAGTCCGGAAAGCACTATGCGTGCAGGCGAGTTAACCTGCGTAAATGAGCAGTTCGGTTGATGTTCCCTTGCGTGACTGTGTTGTGTGAACGTTCGTTATTACGTGGTTAGCGATCGTTCGAGTGAGGGATTAAGTCTCTCCTTTTTGCGTGTGTCGTATGGTAAATTTGCATACTTTGCGTATAGTAACTTTTCTTGTTTTTATAATCCTTCTATAATCCATACCCTAAGTGTGTGATGTATCCTTAGACACTACGTCCCAAAACCTATATAAGCAATCATCGCACTTTTAGTAATTAGACATCCAAATCTTCCGCCATAACCACAGTTGACCTACTATTGGAAAAAGGTTGTTCGTCTCCAGGCCAATAAACCTTCGACGCTTGATATTTTCGCTCGCTGGTTGAGGTTTGTGAGTTCGTCCTATTGCATGTATTTATAAACCTATGTACCTAACCTAACCTGACTGGGACTTCCAGCTTTTTGCAGATTTTCTAGATCAGGTACCGGGGAAGCTTGAAGAAGTTCGCACTCCGGTCCGGGGAAGCTTGAAGAAGTTCGCACCCCGGTTACTAATCCGTCGACAAGCTTGAATATTTTCGCGCGTCGACTTGTCGGTGTGGCTTGATGAAGATCGCAGCACCGATGCATCATTCAAGCGGCGAGTCAAATCGTCGTGAATTCGTGCCGGACGTCAATTCCCGGAAGAACAAACAGATGCCGGATGTCAATTCCCGGACGAGAACCGCCGATGACCGTGGCAGTCCGCCGAAGCAGAGACAGAGTCAGTCGGGCGGATGGAGAGGTCAGTCGGGCGAGGCAGTGAACCTGGTGAAACATCTACCCACCGATCACAGAGGGATCGGCATCGGTCACAGAGGGGCCGAGTGGATGATGTTGGGGGAGGAGAGTGATGTTTCGTTTATTGAGAGTAAATCTTTTGGGTTTTTGGAACGAACCGACGGTCAGTTGAAGGACCAGAAGTCGGATGTGAAAGTCGGTCAGTGTGAAGACCGCAATGTGAAAGTCGGCCAGCGGAAAGGCCGCAGTGAGAAAGTCGGTCAGTGTGAAGACCGCAGCAGAAAAGTCGGCCAGCTAGGTGAGCTAAAGGGTCGCAGTGGAAAAGTCGGTCAGTTGGAGGACCGCAGTTGTGGTCAATTGGACCAGTCAGACGGAAAGTTGTACCGCCCAGATGTGAACGCTGGACAGGCGCGGACGGCGCAGGAGATCCATGCTGAGTTCTGGCGGACGGACGAGAACGCTAGACGGGCGCGAACGGCGCAGGAAGTCTATGCGGAGTGTTTGGGAGAGAAACGGGCGCGACAGACGCAGGAAATTCGTGTGACGAAAGGGCAGGAAACCGGAGAAGCGCTGCCAGTGCGTCAAGTCCGTTACATGAGTTCGGGTACAGGAACCGGACGTATGCGAGTCCGTGAGAGATACAAGTCCGAGTCTGAGGCGATCGGACAGAATACGATTGATCTGTACACGGTATCCGAACTCGAGAAAGATCAGTCACGCCAGGTGTTGTGGCGAGGAGTGGACTGGCTGAATGCACCCAAGTTTGGAGAACCTTGGCAGTTGCATGACGAAGTGGTTGACATCATATTCACCACGCATCGATACAGTGACCATCTGTTGAAATGGTTGTATGCAGAGGAGCTACCCCATGATCGATTGCTTGCTTCCCGAATCGCAGAATATTTGAACGTGAACTCGCTGACGCAGGAACCTTTGTGCGAGTTTGGAGACCGGTATTCTACCGAGGCTCTCAGATTGTTTGAGATCGAGCAAGCACGGTCACCGAGATCCGCCAAGACGAGTCGTTTACTCGATGAATGGGGCGAGATGCTCGATAACCAGTTGCCGATACGAGTGCTACCATATGGAGACCGCCACAGTCCGGGCATGCCACTGCAAGAGGGTTCCGAACCCGTGACTTGTGGATTGTACAATGATATGTGTCGGAATAAGGACCCGATGTTGTCCATGCCGAATGTGCTTGAGAATGCGCTCAGAGAACGCACACGGTATTTCGACCTACCCGACCTGGACTATCCAGTGCAGCCGCACACTGTTTGTGTGACGACGCGTGTAGTGCCAGTCGAGAAAGCGCAAACCCTGTGGCATGGTGCCTCAGTTGAAGAATGTATGAGCAGCCAACAGGATGAAGCAGGCTGTGGCACGCCTGAAAGTGCTACTGGAGGTCCCAACCAAACTGAACACAAATGTGAGTACGACGTACAGTACGAACCTATCGTGAAGTATGTATACTTCGAACCAGAAGGAGAATTGAGGATGGCTGACTACAATCTCCGATTGGGTCATTTCGAAGGGGACGTGAAACGCCCGTCGATATCGGCTAGTCCGGTGGAACTCGTTCTGTCGCCTAGACCCGACGGAAGGATAGTAACGGCTGTTATGCGCGGTGGTTCGTTGAACACCGAACAGCGCGGAACCCGCACCACTCAAGTGTCGCGTTGTAGCCGTAGTGTCACATGTCCATGAAATTGCAGGTCAGCGTTATGGTTTAATTTATATGTATTTTGTGTTTTCAGTGGAGCGGAAGCACACACTAGACATCCCTTCTCACCCAGCCACCGAGGAGACTACAGCGAGGCAAAGGTCACCGTCGCACAGATCAGGTAAAAACTTTCATACAAAAAACAAAACTGATAGAATCATGTAACGTGGTACATCTATCGGACTAATTAATTTAATTGGTTTCCTGCTTAGTGACACATGAACACTTTGTTTCTATTGGTATCACTCGCAGCCACCGACAAGTGTCCGAAATGTGATTCTTATTGCATTCACGGCTTGGTGTCGAATCGAGAACATGATCAGGTTTGCACACTGTTTTCCTTTGACACCGAAAACAGACAGACTTACCGGGCCGCAACTTTTATGCTACAAACATGATAGTACGACATGCAGAACAAGAATGTCGTCAGGTATTCATCAGAATTCCTTCTTGAGAAACCACCCGGCTCTGCGTTGCCCTCATTCGTTCGTTGGCGAAACAGTTTGTTTATGGCTCTGACCAGGGTTGAAAAAAATTTTTTTTATTAGAGCACTGTTTTTTTTAAAAAAAACACAAAAAAATTATTTTTGTTTTGAAATTTTTTTTAATTAGAAAAAGTAGCGCAAACGTCGTTTCAGGTGAAATGGAGGCGCTACACAAAATTTTTTGAAAACTCAAAATTTTTCGTCACGTGACCCCTCACGTGGGGTCATCAACGCATGTACGAAGGCGATTCGGTTATTCTAGCAGGATCTGAACGTGACGTGGACTCGACACGACCATTTTATTATCAGTGTTTGTCGGTAGTATAAATATCACGCGAACGTGGTTGCGACTAACTGCGTAGATTGTCGCAGAATACTAAATTTCACGTGCCAAATGTCATAGATGATAATGATTCAACGACCATAGGAAACGATTACCGTTTATGTATTGTAGCTGGTAAAGTTCTGATCAAAGGAGTGATGTACCGGAGAATTCCAAATATGCTCCTCCAAAAAGCAGCCACTGGAAACAAATTAGTTGTTCTGAATAAGCGCGCCGCATCTGCAGACATTTTTATTCATGTCTCACATGCTTATACAAAGTGCGGGCATATATGGAAATTGATTGAAACCTCATATTCGATGTGAATCCTAAGCTAAGCCCCAGGGGGCGTACTTGGCATTCTCCGGTACGGGTACCTGAATTCTCCAAATAGAGCCCCTGTGAATGATGCTCTCAAGACACTGAATGAAATGAAAAGTTTCTGTTCATGATCCTGCGCCAGTATACGTACAACTTGTATGTACAATACCGGGTGCAATTCTAGGCTGAAAGTTGAAGTCGCGTGCACGCGCGTGCGAAACATTGCAAAGTATAGGCAAAAGTCGAAGTAACTTCGCGTGCACACACGTGCACGCGCGTGCACGCGAAGTTTTGCGCGTGCGCTGCCTATGTTTTAGCACTAGGAAGTTACGTGCACGCGCGTGCACGCGACTTCAACTTTCAGCCTAGAATTGCACCCGGAACTGTACACATGGTGCCTATTCGTTTCCATACGCTCTGTATAACCGTTTCACAGATTGGTAGGGCTACAATATAGAAAGCTATGGTGCCGAAGAAGCATGCCTGACTTATCATTAAAAAAACTGAGGTCCATCACTTCTTTATGAGTCATTTTGGCGGTCAAACTAAGCGCCGCAGGCGCGATTTTGGGAAATTTGACCCAACTTAGAAAAAAATTTCAAAAATTTATGCCTCAAAAAGGCCATTTTTGGAAGAATTAGGCGATTTTATTTTTCCGAAAAACTCGTGTTTTTAATTAAAAAACAGAATATCTGGCTCTTCAAAAAAAAATCTTCTTTTTTTTAAATTTTTTTTAATTAACCACTGTTTTTTTAAACAACCCTGACTCTGACACACATGCAGCAAAAAAGTTTGGGTATGGATTGGTGTGATAGCGATTTACGGAATTCCGGTTTTGAACGGAACGCTGAATTACTGAATTCGATTCTGAAGTTGATCGTACAGGTGCAATCGGCCTTGGAGCATGACCGTGCTCTGATGGAACGCAGGGACAGTCTGTTTGACAACACGCCATTGATTGTGGCTGCAGAAAACGGTCTGATCGACATGATGCGGGTGCTGCTGGAAGCCGGGGCCGATCCGTTGGCCGTGAACAAACATGGTGTGGGTGCGCTTAAATGGGTGGAATCAGAAAATCATCAGGTTAACATATTTCATCTCAGTGTTGCTCGTTGCCACGCACAAAACGGCTCATCGTCGCTGGGGTCAAATCCGTATGAAACCCAACGGCGATTTCCAGATTGTTAAACTATTATACGAGGCAAGCATCAAGATTAACGACCCTGGTGGTGACACGCTTCTACATCATGCCGTGTACTACAACAGGCCATCGGTTTGTCAACTGCTGACTGAGTTGGGGGCCGATCCGAACATCAAAAACAAGAAAGGCAAGAGCCCACTGGATCACGCTGACGAAATGAAGACAAAAGATCAAAGAAAATGTGCCAAAGCGATCCGGGAAGCGATTAAGTGTCGCCGAAATCGTCTCTTCAAGAAGAGTAAGCCCATTATGTTGTCGTGGAACAGTTAAATACATCATTCAAAAGGACCGAATCGTGTTTCCAAAAAGAAGTTCTCATTCTAGACCGTAGTAAAGGATTCGGTTCCTTCCCCAGGCTTACAGTAGTTCTATCACAGGGGTTGACATCATCAAACAAAGCTCGACCCTCGCTCTTTTGCAGCTTGGAAGTTTGCGACCGAGTTGTTCCAATCAGTCGTTATGCCGACTTTCGCCATCCGAAAACTGTTGCTAATCGTCTTGCCGTGGCTGATGATTGAAGGCCAGATTAACCAAGGAGCTGTAATGACATGCTCGGTTTGTGCCTCGATCCTTTATAGTACCTTATAGCAATCATCAACCTCGGTCTCGGCTCGGCCTGGGACTTTGACAACACTCGCAACTTTTATCCAGAACCCACAACAACGCTGGTTTTGTCCCCGGATGCTGTTTTATACTGCAAACGTCTTTGCACGAAAAACACCATGCAATTAGGAACAGAACAAGTGTATTACGCACGTACATACATGTAATGTATAGTTTGGTCACCTTGTGAACGCTTATGTATATGTAGATGTCCAGGACCCCTGTTGCTTAAATCAAGGTGTTGAAAACGCAACAAAAACAACTCTGTCTTTTCAGTTGCTTGTCAGTGTAGCCGCTTGCGTTCGATTTGGATGGCAAAGGGGACATGTTTGGAAATGCGTCACCAATGTTAACGCAGCAGTTTCAATGTTTGAAGCGGCGCTGCTGGAAACGTTCAAGATATCAATTCCAAACTGGGTCGAACTGACTGTTTACTCTCTGGTAACTGCGAAATGACATCAACCAAAATTTCTCGAAACTTTTTCAAAATATAGATGAAAATACAAGTGCTTTGGGGGCGCATATGACGCCCGATGGAGGCTGCGGATCCGACCCCAAGTCTGCAACCGTGGCTGCTGAGGTTCATCAGCTGAGGTGGATTAGCGACGAACTAGCCAGAAAAACCTGCGATGGCATAGCTCGATAACCAGACTAAATAGTCTGCGTGAAGCCACAAATCAAGCGAACGCATAATTTGCGGTTTGAGGGCTAGGTACATGTTGATGACCTACACAAATACATAACGAATGTGCATTGAGAGGACGTGGAGCGCACATAAGAATCGTATTTGAAGAGTTTTTCAATTGAAGCTTCACTGTGCTAGATCATCCACTCTTCCGTCCTACACTGTAAGTGGATAGTTTCCGGACAGGTCGATGTTGTTTCCGGATTCTTTCAAAAGTAAGGCCAACGTTTTCTTCAGATAACCGCCTGCAGCTTCATTCACATTTATTGGGACCAGCTGAACGGACAACGCCACGGCGACAAAGTACGAGACGAATGTCATTGTTAAAACATATGTTTACATTTTTTATTTCTGGCATGATTGAACGTAAAATTTTATCATGTACGCATGTATTTATTTGATTGTCATGCACGATTAATGAAAATTATTCATGTTGGACTTTTTTGCTAATCAAAACATCAACACGGGAATACGGCTGGGTGAGGCTTATGCCCGAGTTGGTCTCTTCATCGAGTTGTTGAGTTGATTGAGTTTATTGGTGTTTACCTCATGTACATTACTTGGTGATGGCCGGTGCGGGGGGGACCGACCTGTGAGCCGGCGTACTCAAGCCCGAATTTAGGCGGCCTTCACAATGCATGCGGGTTGCGTGTTGCGGGCCGAGGTAATGCGGGCCCGCAAAAATTGAATCCGCACTAGGTTTCACAATGCAATGTGCGGGTTGCGGGCCAGAAGTTCTAACTGTAGCAAACCCGCAACCCGCAGTTCCTAGCCCGCACGCGGGTGCATTGTGAAACCAAAAAATGCGGGTTGCGGGCGAAGCGAAAAGGAGTTTAGGATACATGTCACAAAGAATAACATTCATGAGCTCTTCTTTATCAATACTGACTTCGAAAAACTTGTTTAGGTACTGGTCGCACAATAAGTTTATAAGAATTGGTCAAACTGAAACGTGAAGCGGGAAAGTGACGGGGCAGTGACGTTGCGTTGCGCGATCGCACACAAGGCATGCATTCTACAAAATGTTTCAGACCCGCAGCAATGTATGTAGGTGCTCTTCTGGATTATTTTCAGGTGAAAATGTTTTGTGAGAGTCACAAATAGCACAGCGGTTAAGAGTGACTGAACGTGAAAATCAGGAATGATTTGATGAATTCTTATATGGTCATTGCGCGATCAATATCTACTTGAGTTTTAGTATCGTGTACTGATATTAAAATGACCAACAAATTCCGATTATATTGTCCTTGTCTGGAGACCACCGAAGTTTAAGTGGTGATAAAGATTATCAAAACATGAGGAAGTTTCAAACGGTGAAGTAAATTTCGTCTGTGCATTTCGCAAACATTTACCGCTAACTAATAATAATACCGACATACATACATACAAAAACGTGCACTCCGTTTCGGACTTGGGAATATGGGATTGCAGGTTGTTTGGAAAGCCGAGCACGAAACTTTTTGAAGAAACCGTACAAATTTAGCATGCATATTGATTGCGCAATAAAGATAAGCATGTTATGCTTGCCACACTGTTCTTGGAATTCTGCAACATCGAAAACACATAGAGAGTCGAAAATTTGTGCTCTCTGAGCAATGGGTCAACGAAAAACAACCATCCGAGCATGCGCTGAGGACCCAAACCCGCAAAAAAATAGGATCAGTTCTAATCGAGAAAATGCGGGTTGCGGGCCGATTTCCGCAATCCGCGACCCGCAACCCGCAATTCTTGTGTCTTCACAATGCACAGTGCGGGTTGCTGGCCGATGTGGCCCGCAACCCGCAACCCGCATGCATTGTGAAGGCCGCCTAAGGGGGCTGTGGATAAAAAATCGTTCTTAAGGTGGAGTTATACTTGTCCATACTGGGTCTTGTGGACACGCTTGTGAACAGTTTTGGACAAAATGTCCTCTTGATGAGTTATACTTGGATGAGGGCAAGTGTAACTCACTATGAGGACAATCCCATGCGGACGTTTGTCCACACGCGCTGTCCAAAAGTGTCCTCATGACCAGAGTTCAAAAATTTGAACTTTTTGGCTTGTGGACAGCTTGGAAACATGGCGATTGCTAGCTTTCCACACAACTTTGTACGTTTATGTCAACTTGTTGGAAGTTACTGGTTCCAAAACAAGTCTTGACTCATGCACAAGTCGCAAAAATGGAGAAACAAATGTGGGCCAGCTGTGGGCCCCCACTTTCGCGCGCGCGCGAATTATCCATTTTTGGGGCCCCTTGGGCCCCCAAATCTATCTATATTTTGTTTTTCATGCAAATTTGTGTCACTGCGTTTGCACGTGCATCCGGTCGTGCATGCCGCGGGCACGCGCGTGCACCAGACTGTCCTTTGAAATGACAATGAAGAAAATGACAATTGAAAAATGTCAGTAGGGCGGAATTTCATTCTCATGATGTATTGCGCATAATTAGTTCTGTAAATTGATCAGATATGTACGTATATAGAGACGGATACGGAGAACAAGGCTGCAATTTCAATTATGAGCAATAAAATGTCAGCAAATGTAAGGTTGTAATTGTTAACGGCAGAATAACATTCACATTTCAAAGAAACATGCGCCATAGCGCATTTATATCTCAAGAAACATGCGCCATAGCGCATGCATGCAGATGTTAGCGCGTGCACATTTCTACCTGGGGGCCCAGGGGGCCCAACGCTTTTTCACCTACATTTCCACCTGGTCACCTGGGGGCCCAGGGGCCCAAGGCTTGCGAGGCCCACCCTGTGGCTGGGCCCGATGGGCCCTCTGGGCCCTCAGGCAGTTATGCGCCCTTCAGTACCAATGAAGTAACCGCTCATTTTGCGCGATTTCTGCGTACATATAGTGTGGGTGAGACATAGTCCAATTTTACCTGGAATAATAATGATTACAAAACTGGCCTTTCAGCTTTTTTGAAACACCACACGGGCGCCGCCTGCCGGGAACTTGGCTTTATTTTCAGGCTTAAGGCCGAACTATACCTCGTTCTCTCACGCAACACGAAACAAATTCTCGCGCGCTGATTGGCTTGCCAGCGCGTGAGAACCAATCAGCATGGGAAAATTTGTTTCCTGTTGTGTGAGAGAACGAAGTATAGTTAGGCCTTAAGGCTCATGCTTAGGCCTGGAATTAGGCTTGGCATACGCTACAGCATTAGTCAAATGAAACATCACAGACACTACAAACACGAGATGATCACTGACGTTAAACATTAGTGCCGAACTGCTATTTGCTGCATCCAGGAGGACAAGACCTCAATATCACGTGTTCATTCCCACCTCGTTCGAATTTCAGCCAGCACCAGTTCGTTTATTCATCAATAAATCGTAAACGAAAATTTGTGGCATAGTGCAGATCATCAATGTTTTGTACCACCGCAGTATCATGTTCTCAAATAATCGAATGCAATTTTGATCATTTTTGTTTCTAATGTTTCCATATATTTTTGTAGGGCCATAATTTTTCACATTTGAGTTTACAGTTAGATAAAATATCGTATTTTGTTTGTTTCTTATTGCCAGATGACATCAGGTATATTCTTGCAGTAGTATTCCTTGAGCGTATCATCGTCGTGACAGTGCAATATCTGGCCGTCTTCACCTTGAAAAAATGAAAACATTAACTTCTTGCAGTTGTTTGGCTCTGGTAAGCATTGCCTCCAAAAATGCAAAATGTGTTTATGAACTTGCCTTGTATTTCAATGTATGGTTTGTCATATGGTCGGTCGGGCGGTGTGGCGTTGTTTTCGTCGACCGGTTGGGTTCGGAATGCGGTGGTCGGTGGTGGCGGTCGTAGAATCGGTGACACGGCCATTTCGGGGTCTCTGGCACTTTTGCTACTTGGCGTCAGGGGCAATGCAAGCTGGAAATCGTGGTCGGGTTGAATGGGAGTGGAAACGGCTGCTGGTGCATCGAATATGGACTGAGATTTGACAACATTCAGACGGCCGGGCGATATTGAGTCGGCGGTGGTCGGCTCGTCCCTGGTGTGTTCGACCGACATTCGTGGCACGATTGGGATCGGCGGCGGTGACGGGCCGACGGACGATGAGCTCGGTTTGGGGCTCGAACTCGACAGGATCGCCTTGAGCTTGGCGTGGAACGACGTTGATTTCTGGGCAGATCGACGACTCTCCGACGATTCGTTCGTGCTCAGCTTGCTCGGCTTTGAACTCGATTTCGGCTCAATGCCCGCTGTTGCCTGCTTTTCTTTGCTGTCCGATTTATTGGGTCTTGAATTCATTTTTGTCGTCATTTTCATTTTCTGTAGCAGTCGAGTTGGTGAGGGCTTGGGTGACGGTGTGTAAACCGAATGTTTAGGTCGCTCGTCAGTGATTTTCACATGTTGTTGTGGGGATGTGGGCCGGAAGCGTTGTGGGGACGGGATCACTTCGGCTTGTTTCTGTGCGTCTCCATGTTCTTGTTGTTGTTGTTGTTTTTCATCTTCTTTCTTTTTCTCTTTCTTGTTGATGCCGGAAATGTTTTGCTTCTTATTGCTCATTGTGAATTTCAAATATTTCAGTCCAGAAAATAGGTACATCATCGCATTGCAACAACGCAAAATGAATTTTGTTGGTCTCGGCTCAGTAAATAATTTCTCGGTATTGATATGTTGTTGGTGTCACGGTGATGATGAGAAGAAAATGATCGTGGATCAAAAAATTGAAGTGTCGCTTTGTGTTGCCAAAAGAAAAATGAACACGCATGCAAAAAAACGTGCGATAAATTTGCCCATAAATCCACCGGACTCCACCCACCCATGCACGCTCCACGAAAGATGCAATTGTTCAACGTGTGTGTTTCATGTTTTTTTTGATTCAGCTGAGGCATAAACAAAATCCAGGTGCAATCGAAAGCCTAACCCAGGCCTGACAAATAAGCCTGAGCCTATGTATGTATGGGACTATGCTTAAGCACAAAGAAAGTTGGTTTTACTTTTCATTTTGTCATTTGTCGCCTTGAAGTGCAGCGGCAGAAAATACATCCTTTCTACCGCTGCACTAAAGGACACAAGGCGGCACCGTGCCGGGAAGACTGATTATAAATAAAACGGATTAAACGGATTTTCCGGATTAAACGGATTTTTGCGTGCTGGGGGGAAAACTGATTATGGACTGGAAAATAAAACGGATTAAACGGAATCCAGCTGTAACTCAGTCCTGAACCAAGGCTAGGGCTTAGGCTTGAGTTCAGGCTTAGGCTTAGGCTTAGGCTCACGTTTGCGCACATATTTAGGCTCAGGCCTTGACTCAGGCTTAAACTTAGGCTTGGGCTTAGGGCTGAATACATGTGTGGCAGGCATAGCACTCGTAATCAGTCTTCCCGGGAAACGGCCCTGGGGGGAAGGCTGATTATGCGGATTCCGTTTAATCCGTTTTATTTTCAAATCCATAATCAGTCTTCCCCCCAGAGCCTCTGCAGGGTGCACTGATTACAACAGTAATCAGTCTTCCATCAACCGGGGGCACAAGTTGTTGGGCTTGAAAACTAAACCGTCACATGGGCCTGACCTGCCAAAATGTCAAAAAGAGAAAAGGCCCGATTGCGACCTCTGCCAGAGATCGGAATCGGAAACAGAGATCGGAAACGGGCCGGGTAACGTCGGCCCGGCCCGGCCCGGTCGGCGAAAAGTCCGGCCCGGCCCGGCCCGGCCCGGTGGAGGGCTGCAGGTCGGCCCGGCCCGGCCCGTTTTGGCTTGAGGTCGGCCCGGCCCGGCCCGGCCCGGTCAGCCAATTTTCAAGGGCTGAAAACTAAAAAAGTCCAAAAAGCTGAAAAAAATTCGAAAATTTTCTGCAGAATACTTGTTTTCACTGGTTGGTACAGCTGGAGGGAAGGGTAGGTAGGTAGGTAGGTAGATTGACGCGCCATCCTGATGCAGTACGTAAGTCGCCGCCCCGGTTGGTACAGTAGTGTAGTAGGTATGGTATAATTTTTGGCTCAAAATTGTTTAAAATCGGTATTTTTCACTCCATATAGGCGAAAAATCGCGCGTGACGCGCGAAATTAGCGCTTAAGAGTACATTCTCGTCAATATGTAGACATAAAATTTTGTTCGACGGCCACCAAACTACCCTAAACAGGCCATTTTTAGGGGCATTATTAACAATGATTTTTTTCGTCGAGGGGCCAAATGAAAAATATATATATAACCCCCCAATAATTGTGACCCCCCATAAATTGAACCCCCCAAAATGACACCAGTGAAAAAATAGACCCCCCGGGTTCTATTTCCGACAATACGGTACCCGCCCCGAATTTTTCCACCTATGTATAGTCCAACCACCAGCTCATGAGACGACTTTTTTTAAAGCTTGCCTGGCCAGATTCAAAAATGCACCGGTTACACGGGTTTTCGCAAACAAAAGAAAGAGATCGGGCTGAGAGAGATGATGACAACTTCCAGCTGGCTGACCTCAATTTGTTGCGTGCTTACGCGAACAGCAACGTCGTTCAACACACAAATGTTTTGGGAGTCAAAAGGGAATTTACGCACGGATTGGGAGAGCGTGTTTTTAAAAAATACATCCGTTTCTCTTTCTTTCATTTCCGAAATACGTGGAACCGGAACATTATTGGATCCGCACAAACCAATTTCCAAAAAAGTCGTCTCATGAGTTCGTGGCTGGACTATACCCTACCCGCCCCCGCCAACGTAGCCACAGCACTGCCCCCCCACCTCCAACACTGCTATGAACCAGTGTAGTTCCAGTTAGACCCCCTAAGGTACACTAATTTCCCCGACCAAGGTACACTAGTACACTAATTTCCCCAATTTTTGCCTGAAATAGGCATTTTTAGGCCTAAAATGGGCATTTTTGGGCAAAAAATGTGTGATTTTTCGGTCAATATTGCCAAAAGTCGCCAAAATACCCTTTTTATGGAGGTTTTTTCCAAAAAGGGCAAAAAATGGGTCAAATTTTCAACCTCAGTCAAAAAGTGACTTTTTCCTGAATTTGGGTCTTCCCCCAGGGAGGTACACTAATTTCCCCTCCGAAAAAGTAGGGAGGTACACTAATTTCCCCGCCGGACAAGGAACTACACTGCTATGAACATCTCTGCCCCACAGGGTTTATTTTTTCAAAATGGGCTGGTAGCAAAAGCCAGGAAAGTGAAAAATTTAGTAGCTTTTTTCTGCTGAAATGCCAATTTACTACCTTTTTGACCCAAATATAAAAATTTAGTAGCTTTTACGCTACTAAATTTGAAAATTTACCAGCTTTTCAAAAAATTTAGTAGCTAAACAGCTACTAAATTTGGTTAAAAAAAATCCATGGCCCCAGCCCAGCCACCACAGTGACGTGAATTCTTTTCTCCCGTTATTTTGTTCCGTTGTCCTTGTGGCATGGTGGGCTAGATGGCCACGTCGTGTGGTCCATTTTTAATCCAGTTGGTTATAGATAAATGCTTTAGCTGAGTGGTTCAGCTACATTTACCGCCGCTTTCAGAGACTATTTCTGCTCCCAAATAAACACCGTCGCGTCGCGCGCACAGAATGGTCGTGGTTGCGGGTAAAAAGGTGAAGATCGTCAAGAAGCGCACGAAACGCTTCACGCGACATCAGTCGGATTTGTTCCATCGCGTTAAAGTTGGTTGAGCGTTTGTTAGCCGTTTTCTCACACACATGATATTGATATTGGGTATTCGGTGGCATGCCTGGTTGGTAACGTCAAAATCTAAATACAAGGGAGGGTTGAGGTGCGGGATTTGGGCGTATGCCGACGCGCGACACCGAGAGATCACGGACATCAGGACAGATCATCACAGGACATGTTAACAGAAACTGAAAATTATGCATTAATCCTCGTCAACGTCGTCAAACGGCAATGCCGGGCTCAGAAGGTATATTGGCATCATCAGTCCATGTTGTCAACAGTCGAGAACAGATGGTGTGTTGATGATTGTCCGCCACTTCCGTGTACCACCATTTAGCGACGTGGCTGGCGTCCCCAGGCTGACGTGAATGCGTATCGAACGAGACATCGCCATATACATCCCGTTGACCGCGGGATAACCAGTGTTGTAACTATTTTTATTTCCGTAATTGTCCCACCCGGTCTTGTAACTGTGCTTCTATCACTAACTTACGTGCATGGTTTTATGCGTCACTGAGAGCAATAAACCAACCGACGCAATGAAATGACCCGACACCAATGTAGTTCCTGGCAATGGTGTAGCAGGGGGGGTCCCCCTCCCTAGGTACAGTAGGTAGGTAGGTAGGTTGACGCTCCATCCTGGTACAGTAGGTAGGTCGCCGCCCGTATGATGCGCTTTTTGGCTCAAAATGGTATAAAATCGGTATTTTTCACTCCAAATAGGCGAAAAATCGCGCGCTGCGCGCGAAATTAGTATTTTAGAGTACATTTTCATCAATATTTAGACCTAAAAAATTTTCTTCCCCCATTAGCTCGGCCGGTACAGTAGGTAAGGTTGCCACCCCACATTTTTGGTGGTACAGTAGGTTGCCGCCCCGCCTGGGTAGCTACACCACTGGTTCCTGGGGGTCCCTCCTCGGGTACGCTATTGCCCTCTCAGGTGGTACACTATCTCCCCCTCCGGGTACACTATCTCCCCCAGTTTTTGCCTAAAATGGCCTTTTTAGGCCTAAAATGGGCATTTTTAAGGCCTAAAATGTGTGATCTTCAGGTCAATATTCTCAAAAGTCGCCAAAATACCCTTTTTATGACGAATTTTTCCAAAAAGGGGCAAAAATAGGTCAAATTTTCAACCTCAAAAAGTGATTTTTTCTTGAATTTGGGTCTCCCCGTCCCCCTTCCCCGTCGGGGGTACACTATCTCCCCCTCCGAAAAAAACGGGGGGTCAGCTATCTCGCCCTCCATACCAGGAACTACACTGCCCGACACTAGGGTGCGGCAGGTGTAGGCAGTGTTGGAGGTACTCTGGAGGGGGATACCTACTGTACCGCGCTCAGAAAAGGGGGGATAAGGTACCTACTGTATAGAGCCGATGGCCTGGAGGTTGGGGGATTAGGTTTTTTGGGTGAAAAATTTTTATGTTTTTATTATGTGTGGAATCGTGTGAAAATGTAGTATTTGAGCGCGTAGCGCGCGAATTTTGGGTAATTTGAGGTAAAAACCACTGATTTTACACTAATTTTGGCCAATTTGGTAAAAAAATTTTTTGGCACTTTTGGGCAAAATCGGGGGATACCTACTGTACCATGCCAAACATCGGGGGGGGGGGGGGGGCAGGGTTTATTTTTTCAAATTTGGTTACTAGAAAAAAGCTGTTAAACTGAACGTTTTGGTAGCTTTTTAAAAAATTTACAAGATTGTACCAAAAACCACGTTTTTAGCTGTTTTAGCACCTTGTTGCTGTCAATTTCCACAAATTACCGAGTTATGTTAAAAGGGGTTATACTATGGTACGTCGGTTTGCTACCGTTTATGGCCTGTTCTGACACCAATGAGGGTATAACCGAGTTGAGAATGGTTGTTATCGCGCACGCGCGGCGGAAATTTTTGGATTTTGCATCAAACTTTTTGTTGAATTGGTCAAGTTTGACTGAAGTGTTTTGCATTGTGCTCCAGCTCTATGCGGTATTTATTACACGCTAGAAACTTCTGTCATACACATCCACAGTAACAGACGCCCACAGCGAAAGGCGGAAATGATTACTGCTCCATTTTCTCGTAGTTGACATTGATAAACAATAGTTGTGGACCATATTGGACATATGCTGGTTGTCCACACAAAGAACAAAACTGTTATCCTTGACCACACAACCGGACATGGACTGACTACAAACGCGCTAAAAAAAATTTTTGACATTGACCCACTGAAGTTCTGCTGGCCATATCACCGGCCCACTTGTTGAAATCTACTGTGGCTGTACCACTGTCCCGCAACTGTTAATGTCCCAATAGGTCAGCGAAACATGTTTACATCACATTGGTGGTCTGCCGTCTGGTACCCAACCCATTAAACATCAACAACAGTATGTACTTTATGTGCAACATTTAGCACTTTGAAGCCAAGGCATCAACCAACTGATGATGTACCTGCTCATTTGTGCCGTAAACACGGTGCCACACACAGCAGGTGACCGGAATGCGCGCGTAGCGCGCCAAATTTTTTGTTATTTCCCCTTAAAAATGGTTCTGAGAAGGTAAAATTTAGTAGCTTTTTTTCCAACGTTTACTAACTCTTTTTAGCCAGTGAAAAATTTAGTAGCAAAAAGCTACTAAATTCTAAAATTTAGTAAAGTAAAACTACACCAACACGAGCCCGATTTCGGAGGTGCCAGATTAGTGAAACATTTATACGTGGCTGCTGATTTGAGAAATGTTACACGTTGCAAGATACAACGTGGTGCATGCGGATTTTCTCTTTCTATTTGTTTTGTGCGCACACCACTTCCGAAATCGGGCTCGTGTTGGCGTTGTTTGCGTTTAGCTTCTGAAACAATTAAGCTGGTAAATTTGGTTAAAAAACCATGACGACTATTATAAGAATCCATCCAAAAAATTTCCTGAATGGTAAGGTACGTTCCGCTGTGTAAGGCCATTGTGCGACTAACACAAGTGACAAAACCGAAACATTTTCGATTATCATGCTTCGGGTTTCGGTTTTTTTTTCAAAACACGAAACGTGAAATACGGACATAGAAAAAATTTGTTTCGGGTTTCGGGTCCATACCCTCTCTCTGGTGGAGCCCATGCCACTGCCATATACTGACCACTTCAAATACGAAATCATGATTGATGACCATGACCAGACGTGTCAAATGCACATTTTGCAGGAAAACTGGCGCAAACCGAAAGGCATCGACAATCGGGTGCGTCGTCGTTTCAAGGGACAACGCAAAATGCCCAACATCGGCTATCAGAATTCGAGGGTGACGCGGCACATGATGCGCAGCAATGGCATGCGAAAAGTGCTCATCAGGAACGAAAGGGTTGGTTTGTTTGGTTTTTGAAAGATTTTCTGATCACTGCGCTGAGTTACATACTTACTCCACAGTCACGGTCTAATATTATTTCTCGCAGGACCTGGAAATGTTGCTGATGCAAAACGCGCGTTACATGGGCGAAATTGCGCACGCAGTATCGGCGAAGAAACGAAAGGTAAATTGTATTCGGGATTATTGTTTTGAAATATTTGAAGTAATGATCTTTCTCGGTAAAACGGCAAAGGCGAAAGTATCGTTTTCTGTACTTTTCGGCGCGTGAGCATAGTGTTGGTGAAACACTTTTTGCTGTCGCAAAAGAAACAAGGCCCGGTCCACAGCAGTGGTGTCGTTGAGAAATCGAAATTTTCGCCCAGCCCAATATTCGGGAAATTTCCCATACACGCCCCAAAAAGTCAAAAAAATTCCCATATCACAGGGGTTTCTCCAAAAAATTCAAAAATTTCCCATACCCAAAGGGGTGTTCCTGACAAAATGACCCCAGAAATCTGTCAAAAGTGCCAAAAATTGCTTAAAAGTGCTTATGGTAAAACAAGGTTTTCTTGCGGCAGCAATACCTAAGCCTAAGTCTAACCCAACTCAACTTGAACCCAGGCGCAAACATAAAATTTTATTTCGCCTCTTTTAGTTTTGGAACAAACCAATCGCTAGTGTTTGCTGTTTGGCAAGCTAAAACGTTGCATCGATTCTGCTGCAAGTATCAGTCATCACGCATCGAGTAGCAAATATAGATGTTACTTTTGGTGGGGCCGACCAGATCAAAACTGTTTTTAGTGTCGCAGGTTGCATACAGTTCCTCCGTACCTCCAGGTGATCGTCGAGCGCGCCAATCAGCTGAACATCCGTTTGACGAATCCTAACGCTCGCCTTCGCACCGAAGAACACGAATAGGAAGTGATTGTTGAAAAGAAAATGATTCACGTGAAAATTTCTGTTGCGGCATCCCTTCAACAACCGTCGTCATGCTGTTTCGTTGATTGATTGTAATTGTTCGTTTATTTGTTACACCGAAACTCGGGCGTTGTTGATTTATTGGCGGAGAGTGATAAAGCACAGAGATGTGTTAGAATAAAAAATGTTTGTGAAAAAAGTTACTCGATGGGATTTTCGTGAGCCAAGGCTGTTCTGGTCAGACGCGCCTCCATCAGGCGTAGTCCATATTTTTGGTCATTTTTTCGCATCTATCATCTCTTGTGATCTGTTATTTAACGATGGTAGTTTTTTTATTGAAGTCAAGGCGACTGAAATGTCTCAACAAGAACTGGGTAGTTTATTGCACGTTTACGGTGGCGCGAACTTGGTGAGCTTTCGTGTTTTGGTTATGTGATTTTTTCGGGATGTTTCGTTTCGGGATTTTTGACGGCCGCCTGTGATTCGCGGTTATCAGTGTTTGTGCGCAAAGACGGCTCGCTTCCAGGCACCTGCCAAGTTGCTGATATTCGCAGAAACGGTGTTGAACGATGTGCAAGCAGTGAGCAACCGACTGACACGTGAGGAGACTTTGAAATAGTCTTCTGTCACCTTTTATCTTCTATCGTTTGTGATTTTTCTTCAGCTTCCGAGCGGCGGAACTTCGTAGCATTGCTCACTGGCGCGGTTCGGGACTTGAATGATGTTTCACAGCAAACGTCGCAGGTTGTAACTTGGGGCTGGTTTGTAGAATGCGGTGTTATCAATTATCAACGGTATAGTCTCTCCACTTTATAACAGTCCAGAGGCGGATACAGAAAATGTTTCAACACCTTGAAACTTAGCAGTCATCATCGTGCATGAACAACAACTGGCTCAAACAGGCTTTTACTTATGGCTGCCTTCATAAACATTTGCTGTATCTTTTTTGCAAAAAAAAATATATTATCCGACGACTTTGTCGCATGTTCCCACTGACGCAGTGTAGTTCCTGCTCTGGTGGGGGAATAGGCGGCACCCCACTTTTCGGAACGGGGAATGAATAGATGATGTGCCCTACTGGGTGAAGAGTTCATTTGGGGAAAAGTCATCCTTGAGGTCGAAAATTTGACCTATTGCTGCTTTTTGTGGAAAAAATTTCCCACAAAACGAGGATTTTGGCTATCTTCGACAGTTTTTTGCCCAAGCATTACCGATTTTAGGCCTAAAAACGCGTGTTTCATACTTAAATTTGCCTATTCTAGGCAAAAATTGTGGGTTGAAGCCCTACCAAGAGCGTGACTCAGACAGTTCAGCTACGTTTGATATAGTTTGTTTATACCTGTCAATATTTTCTTCAGCAACGGGTTCACGCATCGCCACTCTCCGCTCAGAACAGTCCCAGCAGCACGCAGCCTCTGGTGCCTCCGCCGACTGTGCGCAGACATCAGACAATTGACCTCACCACTGACAATGCTGCGGAAAAGGTGGCTGTGTTTCTTCTCATTGTTTGGCGGCTTTCACATTTTCGTGCTTATCTATTTGGGATTTTATTTTCAGGAATCACAATCCTCTGCCGAGCAGCAACCGCGTCGCAGGTCCGCCGACCAGGTTATCAGCAATAGATTTTGCGATAATTTGTAATTTGATTTGATTTCAAATTTCATGCATCATGTCTGGTGGACGACAATCATCGAAAGTCGGTATTTCATCGATTTTGTTTGTGATAATCCTGAAACGTTTCTCAGGCTGAAAACAGTGTGATTCTGGCGACGAACAGTGAAGACGAGTCGCCATTGTTGTTGCGGCGCAGACACAAGTTGAAGAAAAAAATGTTGTTCAACAAATGCAGACGACCACGCGACCAAACGACAGTATTTGGGGTCGGCACTTCAAGTAGCCAGACCAAGCTTTCGTCTGAGCCCAGTTCGGTAAGGTCGTCTCTGGAAGACCTGTATCCTCTGCCACTTTGCTGAACACCTGCCAATGTGGTCCGTCTTCGTTATGTTTCTGAATGACGCGATCTGGGCATGTTCCAGGAAATTTGCATCGCTAAAATGTTGGCCATGAGCGATCTCAAACTTGGGAATCGGACGTGCCTTGTTCACGTGCGATGTTTGATATGAAGAAATTTTAATGATGCCATAAATTTCGACCAGCATAAACGTTGTTCGCAGATGTGAAATGCACAACCTTTACGCTGGTCGAAATGAGAGGGTCCAGGTGCAGTAAATCCCAGATGCAAAAATCGCGAGCACAACGGCATCGTCATTCGATGACCAAGTTTGATAATGATACCTATCCGACCGGTAAAAACACGTCAGAAATCTTCACAATAAAAATGGGACTAAAAGAGAGCGAATCTGATCAATGCGTTTCCACCAACTGTAGGGTTAGAGGTCGGGGGTACCCGACACCCGACATCTGGAAGTACCCGACATCAGGGAAAAAAGCCGACACCCGACAGTTCCAAAAAACCGACACCCGACATCTAGTTTTTGAAATAAACCCGACACCTAGTTTTTTTGGGCCAAAAACAGGCAAATTTGTGCTCATTTGCATCATTAGTGCAATTTTTGGCTCGAGTTACTGAATTCAAGTCTTTTCACACGAAATAAACACCAAAATGTCACATTCTGCGTCTCCGGAAACATATGGTTCGAAGAAAATTTTCTCTCAAAATTCTTCTCTGAGCAAAACTGATGTTTTGAACCGTAAGTGTCGGGTCCCAAGAAACCGACACCGGACATCTGGAGGCACCCGACACCCACACTTTTTTGGCACCCGACATCTCTCTTAACCTAACCAACTGTTTCCTTCACAGAGCACGCCTCTACCGAAACCAGACGGCGGCACGTCACTCTTTGCTCGTCGACGCACACAAAGTCGAATGGACAGTTTCGTTGCCTGTGTGTCAAAGGGAAACAGCAGCACACAGGACATTGTGCCTGAAACATTAGTGAATGAGCATGTGCAATCGCCTGGTCGCGGACGAGTTCCCGATGTAACGGTTGCGGTGCCATTTGTTCCACTGTCCGGCCTGACTGCGAACGCCTCGATGCAAAAACCGGCTTTGGGACAGCAAGGTTTGGACATCAAATTACATTTGATCTTTCTTCGCTCTTGCTTCCTTCTGGTTCATAGCTGCTTTCTTGCAGACAATCCAATGCCAGCGCCGTCTCCCATTGATCCCACAGCTGGTCGTAGCTTCGAACTGGACGTCACGGTCGCTCCTCCGCACAAACCGTTGACCAATGCTCCACCTCAAACACCGCCTCCGCCGGTTGCATCTGCGAAGCGAACGAAAATTGATCTGAGAATATCTGCCGATTCGTTCTATGAGAAAATGCACCTGTGAGTTTCCGGAAAATCGATTCGTGGTTCACTTTTTGAAATTTCACTCTATTCCGTTTGGGCTTGGGCAAGTGTAAGTTACTGGCCACTTAAACTAAAAAATACTTGCCCAAGTGAGAATGACGCAAAAAATGCACCCGCCAAGCGGAGATTTCACGTGCGACGCGAACTGTAAAGGCCTGTACACTTCGTTCTGTCACGCAACGCGAAACAAATTTTCGCGCGCTGATTGGTTCTCACTCGCGCGCCAGCCAATCAGCGCGCGAGAATTTGTTTCGTGTTGCATGAGAGAACGAAGTATACAATAGTTTGGCCATTAGTGCCCTAGACTTGCAAAAAAAGTAAACTATGACCAGTCCAATGGTCACTGACTGACCAACAGCGACTGTCCCCGCAGAATGCCAACTCAACCACCAGCGAACGAAGCGGATCGACGTCGCAAAGTCACTCGTCGCGTGCACATGATCGGTCAGGCATGTGCGTGTTGTCAAAAGGTGCCGGGTTTCTTTCGAATCTTTGACAGATTAGTGAGGTGAGCTGCGGCTCCCGAAAGATCTAGTTCGCAATGTTGACTGACGTTTGGTCTACATTTTGGGGTTTCATCTTCAATCTTCTGCGCTACCATACGTAATGACGACGTTGAGGTATGTGATGCCGCAGAGCGCCCGATTTTCGGTCTAGCCTGATAGTATTCACTAAAATGGAATGTTTGTGGGCCATGGTTTTCTATCGCTACGTAACACAATGTTTCGCACAAGTTTTCGTTTGACAACAAATTGATCAGACTATTGTAGCGCAACATTTCCAGTACTACGACGGTCTCGACCTATCGCCTGAATCGAAGCGTCGTCGAATCGAGCAAGTCAGTCGTCATCGTGTGTTTGCGCACGAACGACGCCCAGCGACGCCCGAAGGGTATTGGGACATGGGATTCCCGGATGCCGATGAGTGCCGACGAAGGGGTATAGTCCGTCCATCAGCTCATGTCACTTTGTAATGCTGCTGGCCGACTTGTTCCCTTCCTCCACGTTCTAATGAAAGAGAAATTGAGTTTCCGAAAAAAAATAATTTTGCTCCTAAATTGTGGTTTTTATGAAATCGACGTGTTTTCTCGATTTTAATTTAATTTAATTTTAAATTTGATCGAATTCAATCTTTTTCGACCCGTTTTATCACTTTTTTAGTTTCTTTGCAAAATCGGCCACACTCAAAACTCTTTCATTAGAACGTGGAGGAAGGGAACAAACCAGCCAGCAGCAACACAAAGTGCCATGAGCTGGTGGACGGATACGTTTTGTCGTATTTTTTTATTTAATTTTTTTTGAACGTTATCAAACGTGGTGATCGGATTGGACCTGCTTTGGTCACATCATGTGCTGAATGATTTAAGGATAAGTAATTAACGATCTTTGGTCAAAAAAGTCATGTGACGAAGGCAGGACCGGTCCGATCCGATCACCATGTTTAATATCGCCCAAATATTATATTTTTTTTGCTCTTCAGGCTACATTCGTGACCGTTCGATCTCGCCTCCGGCTGTGAGTAAAAAGTGACTGTTTTTTTAAATAATTCAATTTTGCTGGACAGCAAATTACATATCAACTGATCCTTTGGAAACTTAGCTTTTGATGTCTTGATGCCTTCGTTAGTTATAGGCGCCACACTGACGTGGTGTTTTGGACACGGTGCTGTAAATGTACATCGTATTATACGTGCCTCAGAAATTCTGCTAAAATAAACTACGGATAAAAGTGTCTGCACTATAATTTCGCTCAAGACCCGATCTGGTAGAACTATGGCTTGCGCACCTAAGTTCGATTATACTAATGCTTATGTGCCCGTCTGGTCCGTGTATGTGCATGCTTCCCTGCTTTGGTACTGGCGTCTCAGACATGGGCGTGTTTAATTGCCATAATCTTTTACGCTATCACTGCAACCCACAATTAATGCACATTTCACTTGGTGCTGGGGGCTGTTTTGCTTATGGCACAGTTTCGTCTACGGTTGGTTTGTGTACAGCTGCTGCTGGCGAGACGGGTTCGTCGTCGTTGTGTGTCGGACCCAGCATGGTTTAGCTGGTGTATATGTACGTTCTGGTCGTTATTACTATTACATGAAGTGGAGTAGTATATGCACACCATGCCGAAGAAAGTACGTGTACGTACATGTACAGCATGTTGGTCGCACAATCACCATCTGAAAATCCATCCAAAAATTTCCTGAATTGACAAGCCATGTGGAAAATGAGGTTGCGCTGCGCGAACGGAAAACATGCAGTGAACAGAACGCTTCAAAGCAAGCTGCATCAACGTGGTTGTTCGGGTGTTCTGCTGGTTTGTTTTCAGGCGAACATGCTGTATGTACGTACATACAGTAAATACAAATTGCGCAGCGGTGAGCATGAAAATCAAGGGGGGTTTGATGAATTCTCATTTGGTCATTGTGCGACCACTACCAAAAGTGAGTAGTAAGTGTGCATCCTAGGACATCACCTCCATGTTATTGCCCCGATGCTTCGAGGAGCGCAAGATTAATGTCAAGTGCTTAACAGGGCCAGAGTCAGACATTATCATCTTGCGCTTCTCTCGCTCATTTCCTCGCATCACCCGAAATTAGCACATTTTCTGCACTTACCTACGCTTGCAGGCTGCTGCTGCTGGTGATGGTAATACACAAATTAGAGAGGTTCACTCACTCTATGCGAACTAACGTCAACAACAACGACGCGAGTTCGGCTGGAAACGAGCGAAAATTGCGCCGGGAAATTAGGAGGTGCACTTGTAGCTCACGGGATGAGAATGTTGTCAGAAGACGGATGGTGTTGAGCAGGCATGTTGTGTCGCATGTTTGCTGCGTGACCACGGCAGTCTGTGTCCGTGCACGAGTCGTGGCCCCGGCCACAAATCAATCCAAATCTCCCACTCTAAGTAGGTGTAGAACAATAGATTCAGCCAGTCGTCTCGTCAGAAGAAAAGCGCGCTGCATTACGACCGCCTGAATCAGAAGCCGTGCGTGCATGTGCACGCGAAAGCACTAGCCAACATAATATTGAGCCCATAATTTTGATTCGGCCTTTGTGTGGCACTAATTGAGCACCTCAGGTGGTCTGGCGGCCACATTTCGCTTAATGAAATTGTGTGTAGCGCAGTGCATTTGTGCTGGTTCCAGCCCAGCAACCATCGTCTTGGTGGACAGGTATGGCATGGCAGCAACCTGACTGCACGCTTGACAGACTAAGAGCTACATTTAATAAGTCAACACGGTTTTGCCGTGTTAGGCAGGCTGGCACCACCACTATTGATAAAGCGGTGGTGGTACCCTTAGCGGCGGGGTGCCTGTTAATTGCATTTAACGCCGTAATGCCAAATCATGCCTAATTTGGCGCTCCATTCCAATTCTAATCTCTGCATGCGTCCATTAGCGGCCATTGTCGCGTGTCGTGTTATTGCTGCCTTAACTAGGCAGTGCGGGTCGGAGTGGCCAGCTCCCAACTTATGGCTATTCACAGAACAAGCGCTAATGTGCACCCTGTCCATTTAGCCGAACTTTGCATAAACATGCTGCGCCATGCTTATTCTAATGTTCCGCTGGCAAATAAGGCCGAGCTGTGCCATTTCAACTTTTGTGTTGATTTTATGTAGCAGCGGAACTCTACCTGCTCATGCAAGCCAGCATGTGCATTAGTGTCAGGCGCGTTAATTAACAACGGCCAAGGCTGAATGTGTGGACCGGCGGGTACGGTACACATAGGCACACGCTTCGTATTTGCTTAATTAGATCTTGTGTCTTGTACCATATGTTTTGTCTCTTTCTCGTTTGCCGTTGTTTCTTGCGCACCCAACTGCACACCGTATGGTCATTAGTCGAGCTCTACGCCGCTAATTAGAACTTGTTGTTCGCAAGCATATGTATGGTCCTGGCATTTCAAGTCGTGCCCGAGCAACGCCAACGCACCAGCTTTTGTAATTACTACGGCTGCTTGCCTGTATTCTGTGACTTCACCCCGTTTCTCTCGGGCTGTTATCGATCTATTATCGTCCAACTAATGACTGTGTAAACACGTTACCGTAAGACAGATCATAAAGAATATTTCAAAATACGGCGCTCGCTCACATGGCATGCACACGATGACCGGCTTGAAAATGATCTTGCGGCCGAGCGCAGGCCGGTAGTAAGTGACTATGCCTACGAGTCAGATCTTAGTGCGTCATATATATGGCACCTAATTGCACCGAAAGTCAAACCATTTATGTTTGCCGTTTTGTGTTTGTAGCAGAGGGAGGCGGCAATAGGTATGCACATGTCGCATAGACGGAGACTGTTCAGCAATTAATGACAGATGCCTCGGCACAGCGGAGACAGCGGCGGAAAAGGAGCTGTGGCGCGGCACGTTAGGTGACACTTAGCCGTGTCTGAAACAATACGAGAAAGCGCTCCCGCGCACATCTGCGGCTCAACGAAAAGCAATTAAGCCAAACGAGCTGGCAAATTGCGCGTCGGCGGCTGAATTAGTTCACCACGTACGCTGTGTCGTCGTTTGTGTGTAAATGTACGAATGAATGTTTGCTTCCTGACCGCGACTCTGCTGTTCAGCGCACATTGTCCCGCATTAGATGCTCTCTTATGACATCCTGTATTCGGCTGTTCTCTGTGCACAACATCAACTTCTGGCTGTCAGTTCTGATCATGTTGACTAGTCCTTCAAATCCTTTGGATTGTTGTGTGCCCGTTCCGTCTGAAACCGTATCCGCGTTGCCAAATAATGATCGCCATTACGCAACTGACTGCGGGTTGATGCAGCCAGTTCCGAAGAGCTTATTTACAATAGTATCATGTGCAGTAATGTGGCACATCATAGGACATCAATACGCATAGTCGTATATATTTTGCGGATGCTAATTGCGGCCAGCGCAGTAGTTTACATCATTGCGGCGGACAAAATGCGCGCTAATTGGTGTAAGCAATGCTGCTGATTGCTTGCATGTAAGCGACTTCACTCATTAGCGTTGGCACATACATTAGCCAAATAGTCCGGCCCGACGATTGCAAATACAATTAGAACGCCACATATGTATGTACACAAGAAGAAAAATGCCTGCTGTCGCGCGGCAAGAATCAGGATATGGTTCTCGGTATCATGCTGGTCGCATATAAAACACCTATACAAGATTGTTGACTCCCCAAAGTAAAAAGACATCAGTGGTTACACACAGGAGCAAAAGGCGACTAAAAACATCACCGAAACAGAAGAAAAGCTTATTTGCCAAAAAATCAACAGGATTTAGAAAGAGGCATTGCATTCCTTTCGAAAAGTGAATTAAAAAGCAATACGCCATCAGGGAACCATATTGCGGCCAATAGCGCAATGAGGCGACGACGGCAAGCTGTCACAGGTTCGATTCGTACCAGTAACTGCATAAAGAGTGGGTAAAACGATTATGCGTTGGCCGCAATATGGTTCCTTGATGGCGTATCGCTTTTTAATTCACTTTTCGAAAGGAATGCAATGCCTCTTTCTAAATCCTGTTGATTTTTTGGCAAATAAGCTTTTCTTCTGTTTCGGTGATGTTTTTAGTCGCCTTTTGCTCCTGTGCGTAACCACTGATGTCTTTTTACTTTGGGGAGTCAACAATCTTGTATAGGTGTTTTATATGCGACCAGCATGATACCGAGAACCATATCCTGATTCTTGCCGCGCGACAGCAGGCATTTTTCTTCTTGTATTTTTGTTTTATATCGAGTAAGCGCATTTTCTCATTCGGTGGACGGTACATATGATCACACTGATAATTCGTTCACTATACAGAGGAATTCACTATGTAAAGGTTCACCTTGTGGTGGTTTTACTGTATTCATGTTACTGTTTTACACCTCAATCAAGTCAGAGCTAAAAAAGCGATGTCACCGTCGGGTCCCCGACCCCAGAAACATAAACAGCAGACACATTATTGGAGATCAGATCACTATTGCACTATTTATTCGCATTGATCAATACTGAGTTCCGGTTCTAGTTCCGGTTCTGGCTCCCAAAAGTTCCAGATTTAAAAACCAATGCCACCGTTGGGTTTCTCGACCCCGAAAACCTATATACCGCACGCACTGTCGTTATGATCAGGCCAGTATTGTGCGACTTATTTGCATGGATAAATTCTGAGTTCCGGTTCCAGTTTCGGTTCTGGCTCCGGAGAGCTCCGGATTCAAAAACTAATGTCGCCATTGTATTTCTCGACCCCAAAAACCTATATATCGCCCCCACTTTCTTCATGATCAGGGCAGCATTGTGCTGTTTATTCACGTGAATCAGTTTTGAGTTCCGGTTCTAGTTCCGGTTCTGGCTCCAAAAAGTTACGGATTTAAAAACCAATGTCACCATTAGATTTCTCGTCCCCGAAAACCTATATATCGCCCCCACTTTCTTCATGATCAGGGCAGCATTGTGTTGTTTATTCACGTGAATCAGTTTTGAGTTCCGGTTCTAGTTCCGGTTCTGTCTCCAAAAAGTTACGGATTTAAAAACCAATGTCACCATTAGATTTCTCGACCCCGAAAACCTTTATTCCCCCTCTTCACCCCCAACACCCGAAAACCTATATACCGCACGCACTGTCTTTATGATTAGACCAGTATTGTGCGACTTATTTGCATGGCTAAATATTGAGTTCCGGTTCCAGTTCCGGTTCTGGCTCCGAAGAGCTCCGGATTCAAAAACCAATGTCACCATTAGATTTCTCGTCCCCGAAAACCTATATATCGCCCCCACTTTCTTTGGAATTACTGGCCAGTGAAAATTTTTTCTGCCGGCACTAA
>JASAMV010003436.1:0-24797 GCA_030248065.1 Rhynchonema sp. JSB1_4
GACCTGGGCACCCACGTTACCCATGTTACCCATGTTACCCACCATGCAAAAGATGAGAGGCAAGTTTTTCAAAAAAGCGGAAATATAATTTGGAATTACAGGGTGTCAACTAAATATGTCCACGTGTGTTCGGGATTGGCAAAAAGCACTTTTTTTGGCTGCGGCTGCCTCGGAGGTCTGCCTTTTGCTGGCTGTGGGTACCCAGGTCGCAGTTTTGGAATTTCTGCTTTTCCCATGTATAAGAATTCGCGCGCGCGCGAATTCTCCTATTGGTACCCCTGGGTACCCAATTGAAACTAAATTTGTATTTGCATGCACATCTTGCTTGCACGCGCATTGGCTTGTGCATGCAGCATGCACGCGCATGCCTGCGCGTTCTGTGTTGTGTGTTGCCTGTGTTGCGTTGGGAGGCCCAGTTCTAGGTGCGCCACTACGGTCCCACGGTTGTCGGGGTGTCTTATTGGTGTTTTTGGGGTGCTAATCTAAAATGTGTGTATGTGTCAAATGTCTAGTGGTGTTTTTTTCTAATTGTGTTTAAGGGATCGACTCGTAATTATTCAAACTATCACGACTTCACTAAGCCTGTCTGTATGTGTCAAATGAATAGTGGTGTTTTTCTAATTTTGTTTTTCCAATTGACTTTTTCAAACACGTTTCGGCGACATGTATGGCTGCATGTTGTTATTATTCAAACTATTAGTGACTGCACTAAGCCTGTCTGTTTGTATGTGTCGAATGAATAGTGGTGTTTTTCTAATTGTGTTTTTCCAATTGACTTTTTCAAACACGTTTCGACGCCATGTATGGCTGCATGTTGTTATTATTCAAACTATCATGACTCCACTAAGCCCGCGGCGTGATACGGCGTTACAGTGTTCGGAAATGTTGTTTTTCTGACTATCATTTTCACACTTACGCCGTAGTCGGCATGCACATGCATGCAAGCGCATGCGCATTTCGACCTGGATTACCTTTGGTACCCACGCTTTTTTCAAGGATACTATTACTGATTGTGTACACGCTTTCGCTTCACAGGTACAACATGCAGGCTTTCTGTCAAGATTGTGCTATGCATGTACATCCTGGACAGTGAAACCTATAAGGTTCTGATTGTGCAGGGATGGTCGAATGACGTGGCAATCTTTGTTACTGCCGCTGTTAAGACTGACACAGTACCCGTATTTTTATACGCACATTATAAATGTGTACCTCATGCTATAGTGTCTCCCCAATGAGCTAAACGGAGCTACAGATCCACGTGCAAGAAACATAATCGGGCGCAGGATTTTTTGTCTAACCGCGATTGACTGCGGTCAAACGCAAGCCCACCGGACCACTATGTCTTACACGCAAGGTATACCAACCGGGGCCCGACTGCAGTTCACTGCGGTTGACTGCGGTGGCTTATTTCGTGTGTGGTAAGCCCACAGCAGTCAACCGCAGTCGGAGACAATTGTGTGTTAGACATAGCGATCCAGTGGGCTCGCAGTCAACCGCGGTTGGGGCAAAAAATCCTGCGCCCGGGTTACGCTAGTACTTGCCAGGTTGGGATCTGCAACATCTACCTACGTATAGGCACGGATGTGATTCGCAACCTTTAGCCACAGCTGGGCACTGTGTCAACACCATATGAGAAATACAGGTGAGTTCGGCTAATCCGTTCTTCGGTCGCAATGCGCAAGAGAGCTTGTTATATTTCACAATGCGCACATGTAAGATTGTTTGTACATGAGGTACAGCATAGGTATATTATGATATCATGAGGTATAACCTCGATAATACCGTCAGCGTAAGCCTTCTTCCGTCTCATTGCAACTAACAAATCAGAGCCAGGATTGCGTTTATGTAAGTCATGCACACAATACACGTGTGCACCTAGTGTTTTATAGCCGGCGGTGTTAGGGCTTTTCTCTTTGTGCATTTTATTCTTGGGTAAATTACAATGAATATGTGAATCAGATTTCTCAACCAAGGATACCACAGCCTTGATTATAAAGTACAGTACAGTACTCGAGCCTGATCGGTACTATCCACACCTACATACAGTATGTAGTTATGGTACACTTTGTAACCATCGCCGACATTGTATGTACCACACCGTACAGTATACTTATCTCCTGCGGCACACTGGTGGCCATAGTGACCTGGGCACCCATGTTACCCATGTTACCCAGCCACAGGGTCTACGCCACAAGCCTGGGTACCCTGGGTACCCAGGTCGAAATGTTCGCGAAAAAAGCGTGGGTACCCTGGGTACCCAGGTCGAAATGCGCATGCGCTTGCATGCACATGCATGCCGACTACGGCGTCAGTGTGAAAATGATAGTCAGAAAAACAACATTTCCGAACACTGTAACGCCGTATCACGCCGCGGGCTTAGTGCAGTCATGATAGTTTGAATAACAACAACATGCAGCCATACATGGCGTCGAAACGTGTTTGAAAAAGTCAATTGGAAAAACACAATTAGAAAAACACCACTATTCATTTGACACATACAGACAGGCTTAGTGCAGTCATGATACTTTGAATAATAACAACATGCAGCCATACATGTCGTCGAAACGTGTTTGAAAAAGTCAATTGGAAAAACACAATTAGAAAAACACCACTATTTATTTGACACATACAGACAGGCTTAGTGCAGTCATGATAGTTTGAATAATTACAAGTCAATTGGAAAAACACAATTAGAAAAACACCACTAGACATTTGACACATACACACATTTTAGATTAGCACCTCAACACCAATAAGACACCCCGACAACCGTGAGACCGTAGTGGCGCACCTAGAACTGGGCCACCCAACGCAACACAGGCAACACACAACACAGAACGCGCAGGCATGCGCGTGCATGCTGCATGCACAAGCCAATGCGCGTGCAAGCAAGATGTGCATGCAAATACAAATTTAGTTTCAATTGGGTACCCAGGGTA
Organism: Rhynchonema sp. JSB1_4; assembly: GCA_030248065.1. Classification (NCBI taxonomy): domain Eukaryota; kingdom Metazoa; phylum Nematoda; class Chromadorea; order Monhysterida; family Xyalidae; genus Rhynchonema; species Rhynchonema sp. JSB1_4. Next base: position 2,940 of record JASAMV010003436.1, read on the forward strand.
CCCAAAAGTAGGAGAATTCGCGCGCGCGCGAATTCTTATACATGGGAAAAGCAGAAATTCCAAAACTGCGACCTGGGTACCCACAGCCAGCAAAAGGCAGATATGTGAGGCAGCCGCAGCCAAAAAAGTGCTTTATGCCAATCCCGAACACACGTGGACATATTTAGTTGACACCCTGTAATTCCAAATCTTATTTCCGCTTTTTTTGGAAAATCTGCCTCCTATCTTTTGCATGGTGGGTAACATGGGTAACATGGGTACAGTGGGTGCCCAGGTCCAAAAGGCCCACTGGTAGTACGTACAAAAATTTTGATTGTACAGCTTTTTGCAGAACATTGCTGAGTAAATCACACAGGCACACATACACATGTACAATATGTCCCTGAAACAAATCAGGCTTTAACGCATACCAATTACAAGAAAGAAAAATGCCCCAAGGGGCATAAAAGAAATATGGTTCCCTGGCTGACTGGCATAAAAGAACGATACTAGCTTGCACCACTTTGCTGATGTTTCATTAGGCACTGGAATAAACGTAAGTGTGTTCTGAGCTGTTTGATACCGAACAGTAGACATTGAACCATATTCCCGGCGCGTGCTGTCTTGCCACCAGAGACACAGGGCACGGAGATATTGAAAGATTGCAATATTTTCTTTACTCCTCTCCTTGTTGAACCATCGTGCGCAACCGAAGACTGCACAGTTACCGTCGTGAGGTTGAAAAGAAGAAACAGTTGCCTAAATATGTGGGTTTGCACGAAAGTTTCGATATCGGCTGGGTGTTGGTTCAAAAGAGTTCGCGCCGGGAATATGGTTCAATGTCTACTGTTCGGTATCAAACAGCTCAGAACACACTTACGTTTATTCCAGTGCCTAATGAAACATCAGCAAAGTGGTGCAAGCTAGTATCGGTCTTTTATGCCAGTCAGCCAGGGAACCATATTTCTTTTATGCCCCTTGGGGCATTTTTCTTTCTTGTGTCGTTCTTTTATATCGCGCAAGCGCCAAACAGAGAACCCGGATAAATCAGGCACAGAAAGTTTTCAGTTCCGGCAAGCAATGGTTCTGCTAACTAAGAAAATGTCGACCATCAGACTTTTCTCAAGTAATCAAAGACGCACATGAGCGCAATGAGGCGTGGGGGTTAGTTTAAGGATGCTGTACTTTTTGGCAGGATATATGAATCGGTGGTTATCGTGACATAAGGCCAATTTTGTGTTTCGATTTCACTATGGGGTTCTAACAATGGAGACACGCTTGTGTCTGCGTCTTCACCCAATACTGAAACAAAACCAACCCAGTGCCCCACGCGCATGTCTATGCTTTTGAGGAACATGGTAACTTGTCAAGTTATTTATTTTTTTAATTTATCGCCAGGTATGTATTTGACACACTAGGTACCATCATTTATAGCGCACTGATTGCGCATCGTCTCAGAGAATGGCACTTGTTGGTTTAGTACCAAGCAAAGCTGTGCAATGAACTTCCATGCAACCTGTCCCTTCAGCTTCAGCAATGAAATAAGTGTCAAACATCAGTCTCCAGATTGCTTTGGTGTTGGCCGCCGCATCTGATCTTGGATTCAATGTTACGTAAAAACTACTATTTAAAGGGCTCGGGACACAACCGAAGGAAGGGCAGCAGAGCGCAGTGTTATACATCGTTGGAAAGCACTGGGACAGCATATGTCACGCACAAATGTTAAGCTCCTTAGAGATTCGCTATCTCTTGGTAAAACGACTTTTCGTTCCAGAAAAAAGTGAATTTTTTCACAACTTGAAACGACCGGTGCAGAAACCCCAAATGAGTTGAAAGGCAAGTAACACGTGGATAGGATTACAACAGCTTCTGGATGACTTATCTTGAGAACTTCAGTCGCTCGAAGCATTGCTTCACTTGGTAAGGGTTCGAAACGTTCCAAAAATCGGCCACATTTGCGATAGGACAAGTTTGTACCTAAATTTTGAGGCCGCGTTTGGCGTTGCAGAAACAAAAATGCAATAGAAAAATAGAGCGTTGTCAAAAGTACCAGAAAATAAGGTTTTTAAATTTCGATACCCTTAGACTGCGGCGTGACAGGCCGAAAAAGACCTAAAAATTGCCCCTAAACTGCATAGTTGCATTCATTGACGGAAATGTGGTGTAAATAAGCCACGTATTGCATTGCATCGGAAACGAGAAAGTCAGATAAACGCACACTCCAACAATCTAGACGAGTTTCAAGACTTCAAACTCCATGGTCCGGCTGCTGCAGTCATGCCAGCCTAAATAAGATATTTGGCTATAAGTCGTTACTGTTAAAGATTATTGCACATTTGATAGCATCACACGATGTAGCTTCAGCGTAGCTATCCAACGATATACAATATAACATGCCCATACTATCTCTTACTATGGACAAGAAACGGTCAAAATTCCGAAATCGCACACGGTGACGTGACGGTTCATTCCAGAATCGTCAAAAAAGCAATTTTTTAGCCTCTGCCCTTAAGAGTAAGAATTTATTAGGGCTCGTTCGAAAGCTACTCCCGAGATACATTGTTTGGCGCTATCACATTTACAATAGCTGTAAACAATAAGCATTTATAGCTGAATATCACATTCAGGTTAGTATAACTGCCCCGAGAGATCTGTAGACCTTGGGGTTTTCGGACCTTGATAGGTTGTTAAACCAGACGTTTCTCTCATTTTTTTTGTTTCGAATCCGATACAATCTGTGGCCTTTATGTGTCACAATTATGGCGATGAATGTAACCACCTAATTTAGCGGCAATTTAATGAATTTTTAGGCCTGTCACGCAGCTAGCCATGGGTTAAAAAATTTAAAAACCTTATTTTCTGGTACTTTCGACGATGCTCTATTTCCCCATTGCATTCTTATTTCCGCAGCACTAAGCGTGGCCTCAAAATTTAGAGAGAACCAAACTTGTGTTCTTTTCGAAGTTAAAAGAAATAAGGTTTACCGATTTTTGGAACGTTTCGCACCCTCACCGTGTGAAGCAATAGTTTGATCGACTGAAGTTGTGAAAGCTGTTCCGAAGCTATTGTAATCCTGCTCCAAGTGTTACTTGACCTTCAACTCATTTGGGGTTCTGCACAGTCGTTTCCCAATTTGTCTGCGAAAATTCAGTTTTTCTGGAACGAAAAAGTACTACCCAAGAGATAGCGAATCTCCAAGGAGCTTAAAATTTGGCGGATAACTGCGGAATGCTTTCCAACGGATGTAACAATGGTCCTGCTACCCTTCCTTCGGTATGTCCCGAGCCCTTTAGTTTCACGAAAGTCAAATTATAAATGCGGAAAAAGCTCGAATGTTCCGAAGCTGCTCTAATCCTTTTCAAGGTACTGACCTTCAACTCATTTGGGGTTCGCACAGTAGTTCCGATTTGTCCGACGATTTTTTCGGAACGAAAAGATCCTCCAAGAATAGCGAATCTCCAAGGAGCTAAAATTTGGCGGACATAGGCGAAAAAGTTCAGACAAGACAGCAAGGTCCTGCTACCCTCCTTCGGTATGTCCCGAGCCCTTAACTTCCCACGAAAGTCAAATATAAATGCGGAAAAAGCTCGATGTCAGAGAGCAACAGCAATTTGAATTAACAAGTTCCGATATCAAGTTGTGGGTATTTATCCTGAATGACATCCCCACAGGCATATAAACTGCAAACCGCACCTGTGCTTAATAATTAATCTCAAATAAAAACACAAAAAACGAAAAATACCGAATTCATTTAAAAAAAATAAAACAAAGTTCGCTGCGCGCGGAAGTTGAACCCGCGACCTTCGTCTTCAGGATGCGCGTACACCGCTCGGACATAAGGCTTCGCCACTCTCCTTCACAAACATACACAACAAACAGCACGCGCATGCGCAGCCATGTGCGGCGCCGGGGGCGGCGCCGCCGGGCGGCGGCGCGGGGCAACAGCAGAAGCGGGCGCTTACCTGACCTCCGACCCAGTTGGGGATAATGCACGGCAGATACAAACACAACAAAAACAAAGATGTTACCCAGGAACCAAAAGAAACAAAACCAAGAGAGATCGAAGCGCGAGGGAGCGTAAAAACCGGGGGCGACACAGGCAGAGGGAAGCCCGTCCAACGGCACGGAAAAAAGTGCCCCGCCCCTCCCCCTCACAAACACCGATCCCTACAAAACTCCGCCGGAATTCAAACAATAAATGCGGAAAAAGCTGCGAATGTCAGAGAGCAAGAGCAATGGCAACCTACAAGTGGGTGTGTGGGGGGGATGGCAGGATGGATGGGAGCAGAGGGCATAAACGGCAAACGGGACACGGGCGTGGAAAGCGAACCCCAAAAACACAAAAAAAAAAAACCCAGACAAAAAAAAAAAACAAAGCCGCCAAACCCCCCCCAACCCACCCCCCCCCCCCCCCCCCCCCCCCCGCCCGCGCCCCGCGCGCGCGGGCCGCCGGCGGCGCGAGGTGCAACCCCCATTTCGGTGGAGCGCCATGTTTTTTGCGGAGCGCCATGTTTTTTTGTGGAGCGCCATGTTTTTTTGTGGAGCGCCAAGTTCAATCAGACTGTTTTTGTGGAGCGCCATGTTTTTTGTGGAGCGCCATGTTTTTTGTGGAGCGCCATGTTTTTTGTGGAGCGCCATGTTTTTTGCGGAGCGCCATGTTTTTTGTGGAGCGCCATGTTTTTTTGTGGAGCGGGAAGTTCAATCAGACTGTTTTTGTGGAGCGCCATGTTTTTTGCGGAGCGCCATGTTTTTTTGTGGAGCGCCATGTTTTTTTGCGGAGCGCCATGTTTTTTTGTGGTGCGCCATGTTTTTTTGTGGAGCGCCATGTTCTTTGTGGAGCGCCATGTTTTTTTGTGGAGCGCCATGTTTTTTTCGTGGAGCGCCATGTTTTTTTGTGGAGCGCCATGTTTTTTGTAGAGCGCCATGTTCTTTTGCGGAGCGCCATGTTTTTTTTGTGGAGCGGCATGTTCAATCAGGCTGTTTTTGTGGAGCGCCATGTTTTTTGTGGAGCGCCATGTTTTTTGCGGAGCGCCATGTTTTTTGAAAGAGCGCCATGTTTTTCTTGTGGAGCGCCATGTTTTCCGCGCCAACGCAAGTTAACAGGGGAGCGCCAAGTTTAGAGAGGCGCGTCAAGTTTGACAGTAGCGCCGAGAGGAGCTCCAAGTTTAAGGAGGAGCTTCAAGTTCGTTCCCTGGTGTGGAGCGCGAAGTTTTGTTACCTGCAGAGACTACATGTGCTTGCCAAAACTTGCGTGGAGCCCCAAATTTAACCAAAAGTTGCTGTCGGCAACACGAGAGGCGCCCGACGTGCGCTCGACCACACCGGTGGAGCGCCAAGTTCGCAATTACATAACTCGCTTAAAAAGGCTCCTTTTGGCATTTTAAAATCAGTTCTGGAACCGACTGGTTCATACGTGCTTCGTATTTTCCAACTCAATGGTATCGCGATGTCATTCCATCGCCAATACGGGAACCCAAAAAGTGACCCTGTCGACCGGTGGACACCGACGACCGGGTCACCTTTGGAGGTCCACCCCTTATATATACGCAACTGGCGAAACATTTTTTACTGTCACTATGCTTGAGGGATGAATTAAACACTTCGACTGAGCGATTGTATGTTAAAATACGGGCTGAATTTGGGCGTAACAGTCAACAGCAGTCATGTGGGAGGAGCGCGACGTGCACAAAAACTGTCGGTGGAGCCTCATGTGCACAACGTAACGCAGTTTGGCCAGAAGCATGAGCTTTGGCGCATTAGCCTAGTATTGTGTCAACGTTAGTTTGTCCAGAGGAGCCCAAAGTTTGACCAAAAGTAGCTCCCGGTTACACGAGAGGCGCCTGACGTGCGCTCGACCACACCGGTGGAGCGCCAAGTTCCAGTTTCGTAACTCGCTTAAAAAGCTCCTTTTATAAATCAGTTCTGGAAAACCGACTGGTTCATACGTGCTTCTATTTTCCAACTCAATGGTATCGCGACGTCACCTCGCTTAAAACAGAAACCCAAAAAAAGACCACACGGACGCCAATGACGGGTCACTCCCCCCCTATATATACGCAAATGGCGAAACATTTTTGGCTTGTGCATTGTGTGAATGAATAAAAAATTGCAATTGAAACGTGAGATCCAGTGGCAGTCCCGTAACTAAGCAGTAACCGAGCGTCCCGGATTAAGCAGAACCTGATGCGGTTATTGCTCAATATGCGCGCCTTGACTCAATACCAGGGTAATACGTGGAAGGGCGAAATTATGGTCAAACTACGACGCTGTGCACATCAGGCTCCACCCACAATGTTTGCGCACATCGGGCTCCTCCCGCATTACTGCTGTTGACGGGTGCGACAGGATACAGTCGGTATTCTCTCACGTAATCGCTCAATTGCAATTTTTTATGCATTCACACAATGACAACAACAGCCAAAAATGTTTAGCCATTTGCGTATATATAGGGGGTGGTCATCCAAAGGTGACCCGGTCATTTGGTGTCCACCGGTCGGCAGGGTCACTTTTTTGGTTCCTGTATTGGCGATGCATTGCATCGGGATACATTTTAGCATGAAACTACAAGGCACGCATGAACCCGTCGGTTCCAGAACTGATATCAAAATGCCAAAAGGAGCCTTTTTAAGCGATTTACGAAATTGCGAACTTGGCGCTCCACCAGTGTGGTCGAGCGCACGTCAGGCGCCTCTCGTGTAACCGGGAGCTACTTTTGGTCAAACTTTGGGCTCCTCTGGACAAACTAACGCTGACAAGGCTAATGCGCCAAAGCCCATGCTTCTGGTCAAACTGCGTTACGTTGTGCACATGAGGCTCCACCGACAGTTTTTGTGCACGTCGCGCTCCTCCCACATGACTGCTGTTGACTGTTACGGCCAAATTCAGCCCGTATTTTAACATACAATCGCTCATTCGAAGTGTTTAATTCATCCCTCACAAGCATAGTGACAGTAAAAAATGTTTCGCCAGTTGCGTATATATAAGGGGTGGACCTCCAAAGGTGACCTGGTCGTCGGTGTCCACCGCTCGACAGGGTCACTTTTTGGGTTCCCGTATTGGCGATGGAATGACATCGCGATACCATTGAGTTGGAAAATACGAAGCACGTATGAACCAGTCGGTTCCAGAACTGATTTTAAAATGCCAAAAGGAGCCTTTTTAAGCGAGTTATGTAATTGCGAACTTGGCGCTCCACCGGTGTGGTCGAGCGCACGTCGAGCGCCTCTCGTGTTGCCGACAGCAACTTTTGGTTAAATTTGGGGCTCCACGCAAGTTTTGGCAAGCACATGTAGTCTCTGCAGGTAATAAAACTTCGCGCTCCACACCAGGGAATGAACTTGAAGCTCCTCCTTAAACTTGGAGCTCCTCTCAGCGCTACTGTCAAACTTGACGCGCCTCTCTAAACTTGGCGCTCCCCTGTTAACTTGCGTTGGCGCGGAAAACATGGCGCTCCACAAGAAAGACATGGCGCTCCGCAAAAAACATGGCGCTCCGCAAAAAACATGGCGCTCCACAAAAAAACATGGCGCTCCACAAAAACAGTCTGATTGAACGTGCAGCTCCACAAAATAAACATGGCGCTCCACAAAAAACATGGCGCTCCACAAAAAAAACACGGCGCTCCACAAAAAACATGGCGCTCCACAAAAACAGTCTGATTGAACTTGGCGCTCCACAAAAGAACATGGCGCTCCACAAAAAACATGGCGCTCCACAAAAAAACATGGCGCTCCACAAAAAAACATGGCGCTCCGCAAAAAACACGGCGCTCCACAAAAACAGTCTGATTGAACTTGCCGCTCCACAAAAAAACATGGCGCTCCACAAAAAACATGGCGCTCCGCAAAAAACATGGCGCTCCACAAAAAACATGGCGCTCCACAAAAACAGTCTGATTGAACTTGGCGCTCCACAAAAAAACATCGCGCTCCACAAAAAAACATGGCGCTCCACAAAAAACATGGCGCTCCACCGAAATGGGGGTTGCACATCGCGCTCCACCGACCGCACCGCTCTTAAGTACTGACCGCACCGCTATCTGGCCATGTATGGTTGTGGGTAATACATTGTGCGCTTTATGAATCAGGCAACTACGTAGCGTGCACTAATGCATTGTTGTGTGTGTCTGAGCGTCCATTATGGCTCTTTTTGAGCTGAAAAACATTTAACCAATTGGAATTAATATATTTTTGACGTAACAACGATGAAAAACACATATAACCGCTGATTTTGGCTTTAGAACCATACTTTCTGTACAAAAAGTCCAAGTCATGGGCTGGAACCGTTCATACTAAAAGTTACGAACTCGGCGATAGCACCACCGTGTTTCTCGAGTGCGAAAACCACATAAACAACTTTAATAGTTCTGGTAACCCAACTTTTCGGCGAAATTTTACTTCGGGAAGCACACTTTACATACAAAAAGTCGTGATCATGGTCTGGAACCGGTCTCAGTCGTGGAGTTACGAAGTCGGCGATAGCACCATCGTGTTTCTCGAGTACGAAAACCCTATTTATGGATATTAACATTTCTGGTGTTAAATAGCGTCTGGGCCCTGACTACTACTTTGTGGAAAAAAAGGGAAAGAACGTTTTTGCAAAAATTTCAACTGTATCTTGCCCGCGATCGCGCGAGTGGGCACGCAGCGGAATGAAATTTTGTGTGGACCTAGAAGTCTACGCCGTACAAGTTGTGTGCAAGTTTGGGCTTCTCAAGTTAAGTCTTGTGAAAATGGCGTGAGTTTAAATTTTTCAACTCACGCAATATAAGGAATGAACCATATGTCGCTTAGCATTACCATGCTACAGATCTCCGAGTAAGTTTGGGGGTAGGGGCCCGCGAAAACCGAGTGCCCCGCGGGGCACGCGGGTGGTGCGGGTGACCTTTCTATAACACACGGGCATATGCCCCCCGCAGCGTCCGCGGGTCCCCCGCACCCACCCGCAGCACCCGCGGGTGCGGGGCCCGCACTCCCCCGCGCTGGCCGGCGCAGGCTGTTTTTAATGAATATTTGTTTTTTTAAGCGAAGCTTTACTGCTGAATTAGTGAAATAAATGCAGAGTTGAATTTATATGTTGTTTACCGCGATAAAAACGTGTGTTTGGCCCAGAGCTGTGATTTTTGGATGTGTAACAAAGTCATTATGGCAGCATAATTCTGCCTGCTGTGGGTGCAGTGGATGGTCAAAGATGATGTTTCACCATTTGTTTCGTCACATACTTTTGCTGTTTAAATTACTGTTCAGCGCAAATTACTGTTTTTGTGGACAAATGTATCGTCATATGTTTCTGTACTTTGGAATCTAGCAGCCGATCACTGTTTTTGCCGTGGAGTTTCACAACTATTGCTTGTTCTGCGGTGAGCTGGAAATTAATGCCGTATCCGTCTTCGACTAAAATGCATCAGCAATTCTCATTTCAGGATGATTTTGCTTTTGACATTGCATTTACAAACAAATACACATAAACAAATGACGCACTTTTGGTCTTTTTGTGCTGCCATAATGACTTTGTTACACATCCAAAAATCACAGCTCTGGGCTAAACACACGTTATTATCGCGGTAAACAACATATAAATTCAACTCTGCATTTATTTCACTAATTCAGCAGTAAAGCTTCACTTAAAAAACCAAATATTCATTAAAAACAGCCTGCGCCGGCCAGCGCGGGGGAGTGCGGCCCCGCACCACCCGCGGGCGCCCCGCGGGTGCCCCGCTTGTGCTGCGGGTGGGTGCGGGGGACCCGCGGACGCTGCGGGGGGCATATGCCCGTATGTTATAGAAAGGTCACCCGCACCACCCGCGTGCCCCGCGGGGCACTCGGTTTTCGCGGGCCCCTACCCCCAAACTTACTCGGAGATCTGTAGCTCCGAAAAAATTCAACTATACATCATTCGTATGATATGATACATACCCCATTCCCATTCAAATCAACCACGCACCCGTTTATAATTTGTGAGCACAAATTCCATGTCGTTCACGCTAATCGTCAGTCCATCGTAATCAAAGTACCCTTCCGGGTCAGGCTGTACTCCCACGTCATCAACCTGATAGTCAGGCAAACTCTGTCGTATCTGACGTATCCACAAATCGAAATGGCCGCCACGCGCCGCTTCAGGCACCATCGTTTGGTCGCAGTCGAAAACGTCCGTTGATGCTGGGAGGTCCAGTGCATTGGCGGGATGCCAAAAGGAACCGAAGAAGCTAAACCTGCATCTCGATAATCTCATTACGAGTGAGAAAAACAGTTTCGAACCTGATACAGACGGCATAATCCCTGATTGTCAAGGAGGGTGAATGCGAAGTCGCAATTCTACAAGACGCAACTGGGACAATGTGTGGCCTGTCGCATGAGAGGGGGCGCAGCGGCTCTGTGTGTGTCAGCGTGAGGGGGCTGAACGACTCGGCATATCCTGAGCACAGATTATCATACATACAGATAAAAATACTATATTTTTAAATAAATAATTAATATGTCAGAGAAGTACAGACCAATTTCGCGCAACTGGCCGAAAACGCCTTGAGAGTTTGATCTCTGAATTTCAGTCAGTTCGGTTACCATGGCGTGGGACGTAGCACGCCCCTGACCCGGAAAGGTACTTTTGATTACGCTGGAATGACGATTAGCGTGAACGACATGGAATTTGTGCTCACAAATTATAAACGGGTGCGTGGTTGATTTGAATGGGAATGGGGTATGTATCATATCATACGAATGATGTATAGTTGAATTTTTTGGAGCTACAGATCTCCGAGTAAGTTTGGGGGTAGGGGCCCGCGAAAACCGAGTGCCCCGCGGGGCACGCGGGTGGTGCGGGTGACCTTTCTATAACATACGGGCATATGCCCCCCGCAGCGTCCGCGGGTCCCCCGCACCCACCCGCAGCACCCGCGGGGCACCCGCGGGGCGCCCGCGGGTGGTGCGGGGCCCGCACTCCCCCGCGCTGGCCGGCGCAGGCTGTTTTTAATGAATATTTGGTTTTTTAAGTGAAGCTTTACTGCTGAATTAGTGAAATAAATGCAGAGTTGAATTTATATGTTGTTTACCGCGATAAAAACGTGTGTTTAGCCCAGAGCTGTGATTTTTGGATGTGTAACAAAGTCATTATGGCAGCACAAAAAGACCAAAAGTGCGTCATTTGTTTATGTGTATTTGTTTGTAAATGCAATGTCAAAAGCAAAATCATCCTGAAATGAGAATTGCTGATGCATTTTAGTCGAAGACGGATACGGCATTAATTTCCAGCTCACCGCAGAACAAGCAATAGTTGTGAAACTCCACGGCAAAAACAGTGATCGGCTGCTAGATTCCAAAGTACAGAAACATATGACGATACATTTGTCCACAAAAACAGTAATTTGCGCTGAACAGTAATTTAAACAGCAAAAGTATGTGACGAAACAAATGGTGAAACATCATCTTTGACCATCCACTGCACCCACAGCAGGCAGAATTATGCTGCCATAATGACTTTGTTACACATCCAAAAATCACAGCTCTGGGCCAAACACACGTTTTTATCGCGGTAAACAACATATAAATTCAACTCTGCATTTATTTCACATATTCAGCAGTAAAGCTTCGCTTAAAAAAACAAATATTCATTAAAAACAGCCTGCACCGGCCAGCGCGGGGGAGTGCGGGCCCCGCACCACCCGCGGGCGCCCCGCGGGTGCCCCGCGGGTACTGCGGGTGGGTGCGGGGGACCCGCGGACGCTGCGGGGGGCATATGCCCGTGTGTTATAGAAAGGTCACCCGCACCACCCGCGTGCCCCGCGGGGGCACTCGGTTTCGCGTGCCCCTACCCCCAAACTTACTCGGAGATCTGTAGCATGGTAACGCTGAAGCGACATATGGTTCATTCCTTATATTGCGTGAGTTGAAAAATTTAAACTCACGCCATTTTCACAAGACTTAACTTGAGAAGCCCAAACTTGCACACAACTTGTACGGCGTAGACTTCTAGGTCCACACAAAATTTCATTCCGCTGCGTGCCCACTCGCGCGATCGCGGGCAAGATACAGTTGAAATTTTTGCAAAACGTTCTTTCCCTTTTTTTCCACAAAGTAGTAGTCAGGGCCCAGACGCTATTTAACACCAGAAATGTTAATATCCATAAATAGGGTTTTCGTACTTCAAGAAACACGATGGTGCTATCGCCGACTTCGTAACTCCACGACTGAGACCGGTTCCAGACCATGATCACGACTTTTTGTATGCAAAGTGTGCTTCCCGAAGTAAAATTTCGCCGAAAAGTTGGGTTACCAGAACTATTAAAGTTGTTTATGTGGTTTTCGCACTCGACGCGGTAGAGTACTATCGCCGAGTTCGTAACTTTTTAGTATGAACGGTTCCAGCCCATGACTTGGACTTTTTGTACAGAAAGTATGGTTCTAAAGCCAAAATCAGCGGTTATATGTGTTAAGTAGTTGTTACGTCAAAAATATATTAATTAGGTAAAATGTTTTGGCTCAAAAAGAGCCATAATGAACACTCAGACACGGCAACAATGCGTAGTGCACGCTACGTAGTTGCCTGAGAAGCGCAGCCTTACCCACAACCGTACATGGCCAATTAGAAGATTCTTGCGTTTATGTTAGTGTTAGTGTAAACGTTAGTGTTAGTGTAAGTGTCAATGTTAGTGTTAATGTTAGTGTCAACGTTAGTGTTAGTGTTAGTGTCAACGTTAGTGTTAGTGATAGTGTAAACGTTAGCGTTAGTGTCAACGTTAGTGTTAGTGTTAGTGTAAACGTTAGTGTCAGTGTAAACGTTAGTGTTAGTGTAAGTGTCAATGTTAGTGTTTGTGTTAGTGTCAACGTTAGTGTTAGTGATAGTGTAAACGTTAGCGTTAGTGTCAACGTTAGTGTTAGTGTTAGTGTCAACGTTAGTGTTAGTGATAGTGTAAACGTTAGCGTTAGTGTCAACGTTAGTGTTAGTGTTAGTGTAAACGTTAGTGTCAGTGTAAACGTTAGTGTTAGTGTAAGTGTCAATGTTAGTGTTTGTGTTAAGGCTAAGGTAATCGCGTGGACCAGGCCAAGCTGTTTCGGTATCTGCTCGTGTTTCTGCGCGCTCAAAGTTGTCGCCGCACTAGCCCCCCCCCACCACCCAAAGACTATGTGTGCCCCAGATCCTGCGCGTACACGCCAACGCGCGCGAATACACCGGGTTCGGTGGGATTGTCACACGCGGCGTCCCCCCCCCCAAAATAATCCGACGTACACCCACCCTCCCCGAGGTCCCCCCCCCGTTCCCCCCCCCCCACCCTCCCCCCTCTTTAATAAAAAATAATCCTAAAAATAAAAAAAAAAAAATTCTTTTATTATTTTATTATAGTAATATGAGGTGCGCCCCGCGCGCGCCCCCCCCCCCCCCCCCCCCCCCCACCCTCTCGTCGGGGTCACGGCGAGAGCAATGGAACCGGAGGCCACGGCCCAAAAACACTTGCAAGATGGAGTTATGTTCGCGACCGGCTACTTTATATACTGTCCGAGTGCTCACGACAAAAAACCTTGGGAGAAATTATCCCAACGTGTTACCTAATCCGTCATCGCACAGCTCGTGTCCGTGTGTTTGAGTCAGCTAAATGCCAATGGAGTATAGGACGTCTGTGCTTTACGGATCGGGCAACGGACTGGAAGAAAATCTCCCTGAAGTACTAGGCTTGTACACAGAGGAGTTTTGAGAAGTGCACTATATGGCAGGTCTCAGTCGTTTTCACAGTTTTGATGACTACATCCACATTGATTTATGTACTTTGGTCTTGCAGCACAATTGGAACCGTTGATCGGACATGATCGAGCTGACCTTGCACACGCCATGACGGTCTCGCACCGGCTGGTCACCCATCGCGCATATCATTGTGCTCGGCTGGTAGCTCGACCAAAAGTCACCGGCATCGAACTGGGTGACGCAGTCTTGCTGCGAGCGAACAACCAGCTCTGCTTGTTGCAACACGTTCGCCGCGCGTTCATCTGAAGTCGTCCACCAGAAACATTATTATCCTAGTTTCTGATTTTTCTGACCGGAACTTGTCTTGATGTCAGTCAATCTTACACTAACACCAGCTTACCGTTGCAAGCGCTTGACCAGTTTGTTTGGGATCGACTTGGAGCATTATGATGTTGGCGAGCGCAATAGCTGTTCGCACGATCTTTACACTGGTCAGACGCAATGCTCGCGTTTTCACATTCATTCTCAGAAAACATGCTCAAAACAGAAACTTGTCAAGTCCGGTTGCATTGGCGGATCGGCGTAAAGTTGATAATTAATTACATACGATTTGGTGCTGAGAAAGTCTTCTATCTGCTTTGTATAGACGACTGTTAGGTACACACCTGGACTGCCGTATCGTCCCCAACCGGTGGCAATGCAGCGTGTGTTCGGGGCCACGTCTTGCTCGGGCAAGCACACCGGGTACACCTTGTCACTCAACGTCATCGGAGTTACAAGTTGCAGCACCACGATATCGCCGTCCAACGTACCATATCTCGTATACCGGGGGTCGAACTTAAAGCAAATCATAATGGGTGAAATTAGATCAGAAAGCGTGCAGATCTTATTTGACCTTGAATACTAAAGTATACAATATACCGCATGCGCTTGCGCATACATATGTACATGTATGTATGTACATGTGCATTGTCAGTGTTCTGACTGATAACAGGGTAGCCACAGCCCAAACTCGGGAGTCTCTTAAAGGACATCGGCACGAACGGTGATGTAGCATCGACAAAGCAGCCCCGGTTTTCGAAAACAGTGGCCTCTGCTAAATACTGGGTAAACGTTTACATGGGGTATCCGTACCCCGTCGTCGTTGACATACCCAAGCGCGTTTGATCTTCACACACTGCACTCGTTCTGCGTCAGCCTTGGTCAAGTCGTGTGCTGCGGCGAACACACACGTTTCGTTGAGCGTTTGCCAGATGTCATTGGGATAGTACCTGTTATGTTGCCCAGAGTCATTGGTCTTTGGACACGTTCACTGCAGCACAGTGACCACTGGCACCCCATCTCCTTTGGTCAAAGTTGCCTCTGTCTGATGGGGGCGTGGTTCAAATCTTGGGATTTCACTGACATACACAGTTCTGTGTTTGCGAAATGGATCAAAGTTCGTGATTCATTGGGCTATATCTTGGAGAAATTGCGTTTCCACAAAACCTCCATCGTGTCATTATATTGTTCGGTTTTGTGGGTGTGTGCTCAACATACATAATTTGTTTTTGGGTGCTCATTTTATTCCGATTTTATGATCATGCTCTCTGTCCGTAACCAGCTTACACAGTAATTCATTGGGATACATCACTTGTTTAACGCCTCGAGCGGTTGCTTCATGTACTATGTACATACCCCTAACGTATCTGGAACGGCAAACTATGCCCAACCGAAAGTCTTAAAATAATCCGCGACAACGGAAAGCGCCCCCCCATTACCTACTCGAAGATAAACGGTCGTGCGATGCAGTGCGCTGCGGTCACAACCAAATCTTCCGATATCAGTGTTGCTCCACAACCTTTGAAGTGTGCTCGTGGTCCAATCATCGTAAAGTTCTCCCAATTCCGTCCTGTGCTTGCGACTCCCAGCTGCCAAGGCCACGAGTGCGGTTCGGCCGTGTGACCATCTGTGGTAGAAGTTCGATTAAACCCATGGTGGCTTATTTGGGAACGTTTGAGATTTAGAAACTAAAAATTTCTCAAATCAGCCCGAACTGGTCGAAATGTCACTGTAAAGAGCGCAGAATCGTTGTGTTATAATCCATTTCAAAGCTCACTGATTATTCGCGTGTTCCCGCTGCCGAGATGATGTCGCACACCGCACTTTGGCTCATCATGATCATCAACGTTCGCGTTCGTTTCTGCGAAATGATCCTCAGCGAACGTTTAGTAAAATTATTTTCCACTCCAACCGAGACTCTGTCTGGGTATATTTACCCAAAATAAAAGGGTAATAATGCCAGTTTCTAAGTTTTATAGATAAAGCTACATACCTCGCCATGAATGATAGATTTTTAGATTAGATTCCCAAATCCGCTTTTTAGTCAAACTGCAAAAGCATGCATAGTATTTTGGTTACGTTTTACAAGTTTTGCGGGAAAAACGGTTTTTCGCTACAACTGCAGTGTTATGTTTAGTTACATTTTGAATCTTCAATAGGCAGCTTTCACAATGATTTCAACCCCAAATATTGTACTGTTAAAATCTGCGTTGAAGATTACCTTAGGCGTATACCCCAGGTCCTGGGGTAAAGCGGAAACAGTTCCGCTTAAACCCTTGTTGTGTTTGGGTAAAATGTTATTTTGGAAATGAAGGATGATTTTCCACCATTTACCAGTCAGAGTTTCGGGATATGTATAAGTGAAAAACTACGGTTCCTATAAACTGCAAAAATTTTTTAAACGTTTTTTTAAACTGCAAAAATTCACCTGCAAAATTTTTGAACAACAATCCAACAGCCACCCCAGCAGCGAACATTACACATACAACAGCCAGAACAATGATTGGTTTGCAACTTGTTTCCTTTGATGCCCGATCCCAATTTGGCGCCGTCGGTGGCGCATGACCTGAAAAAGAAACAGTAAAAGAGCGCAGAAGTATGGGAATTAGAATTAAATTGGATGCTGACAGGATGGGCAGTGCTGCAGCCAAGCAAGAAAAACGTGACGATTTTTTCTAATTCGAGGCTTTCACTTCTGTTTAGCAGTTTTGCGACCAAATCAGTCACGGATTAGTACCATTTTCCATACTTCAAGAGATTCGGCCGAACACATTGCGTGTTGTACAAGAATTATAGTGCGACCGTTCTGCCGGAGTTTTCCATGTAAAACCCCGGGGGCTCTAAGTAGAAATAAGTGGGAAATGAGACGTACGACAACAAAGAAAGAAATCCGATTAGAGACCCCTGAGCAGGGTTTCCAAAAAAATTTAACAAATGATGTTATTATACCTTCCCGTGATACGTGAGACACAGCATGCATGTAGCTAAGTGGTACTTTGATGTCATACCTCATCGAGAAGCTCGAAGTTGGTCAGATACGACATATTGAGCGACTCGACAAGTGTTGATGCTGCTTATTATCAGAATTCTGTGTGGTTTATGAGTATATCGTGCTTATTCGACCACAAACTATTGTGTCTGATACCATAGAGCAACAATCATCTGTCAATATGGAGCACAGACTGTTGGATCGCGCCGATATGACGTGAACACCCTTCATAAGTAATGCAAACCAACTCACAAGAGTGACTTGTCAATTAAATTAAAGTTCCATTTTTTCGCGTTTTTGCGCGTTTTTCTGGCAAGTTTGGTCAAATTTCCCCGAATCGGAGACTTTAAAAAAAGTTCCAATTTTTTTAAAAAACTTGTTTAAAGAAATTTTTTTTCCATCCCTGCCCTTGGGGCTCTGTTTACACCTACAGCACTAAAGGGATTTAAGTGAAAAATTGGGGAAATTATCAACCGTCTTAGTTGGACCTTTTAGAGGAGCATTTTGACCGCAGTTTAATGAGTTTCTAATCATTTTCACCTAGACATCACAAATCGAAAAACAACGTAAAAGTGCGATATACTGGATAATGCGCGGACTCGAGCAATCTTAGCAAGTTTACTATTGATTGAAAAGTTGATGTTTTCGACAGGTCGTGGAAAAATTAAATTCATCTGGAGCCCCCGGGAACTTTAAGTGCAAAAATTCAGCTTAAAGCCCCCGAGGGCTCTGTTCGGGGGGCTTTGAATGGAAAACTCCAGTAGTGCAGAATGAGTCATACTGGGACGTTAGCTGATCAGGCCCGAATTCCCGGATATCCAACAAGGTCGGGGAAGGGTTATGTTGCGAAATGTTTTTCCGAAATAAAAAGAACGAGTTCGACATGCTTATAAATATGTTGTTTTTTACATTACCATTTCCGTACATCACAGAGTTGCCATTCGGGAGCGGTGCAAGACCGGTTCCGATGTTCGGCTGCGAAGATGCAGCGCCGCCGGCGTGGTTGGTGATGATGGGATAGATGGCGCCAGGCTGCCCATGTACCGGTATAGTGCCAACTGGCTGCACCACCTAAACTGTGTTGTGCTCAAGTGTACCCACTGTATACCACATGCAATACATTATGTATGTATGTTCCCAGATAATGGAGATCCTTGAACAGGCGTAACTCTGCCAATATGAGTGGGGTAGCGTGTTTTAGCTTTGCAGACGGGCGCTGCATCATTAGATCATCGTCAGTGCGAATGCTCCAGATGGCCACGTCACTCCAAAGACAAGTGTTTTGGGGAATATATTTATCATGTTCACATAAAAGCAAGCCTCATAATATATTGGTCGCACAATGACCATAAAGAATTCCTCAAATCAATCCTGAATTTCGCCACAAAACAAAGTCAAGCTCACCGTCAGATGTTTCGGCGTCACGCTGACTCGTGCAGGAGACGCGATTTTCTAAACGAAGGGTTAACTTTAACGCATTATTGTGCGTGATTGTATGCGTTTCCCGGGATGCTGTTAGTTTAAGGACGTACTTTCAGAAGATTATTTCAGAGTTAAAATAATTTCTGACTAATGGTATTGAAATAATGTGGCGATCATTGACCGCAGTCAAAATTTTTTGCACCTCCGTTGGTGATCGTCTGCTCATTTCTTTGCCTCTTTTCAGAAATTCATGAAACTCAGAAATACTCTCACAAAACGCTTCTGTTATATCCCTATTATAATATTTTGGCTGGCTAAGCATCCAGTCTTGCACAATAATGCGTCAAAGTTAACCGTTCGTGTAGAAAATTGCGTCTGCTGCACGAGCCAGCGTGACGCCGAAACATTTGACGTTGAACTTTGACGTTGAGCTTGACGGTGAGCTCGACTTTGTTTTCTGAATTCCACCCATTATTAACCACTGTGTTATTCTCACAAAACATTTTCAGATGGAAAAAATCTAGCAGAACACCCACGTTGCTGCGGGTCTGAAACATTTTGGTGACTGCATGGTTTGTGTGTGATCGCGCAACGCAACGTCACTGCCCCGCCACTTTCCCGCTTTACGATTCAGGAAAAAACTGACCAATTCTTGTAAAGTCAATGTGCGACCATACCTGCTGAACGTCTTGACCTTGACCGTCATTGTGGTAGAGCACGTATCTGACATTTGTTGCTGGTTGCATTATTGAACAGATAACTTTGTCGTGTATACAGCAATAGGTATACAGCAAACTGTTAAAGCGGGGGTCCAGGCAGTGGGGGCACTGCACCAAACTTGTTCAACTTTTCACAGGCTATAGTCGACATTAATCCCAACGCAATTCAATTTACAGAACTTTAATTGAAGCAGTATCGACCGAGAACAGCGTCGTCAAAGGTACTAACTCGGGAACAAAATAAATTTCGAACCAGCTGCCCAAAAATGACATTTATAGCGTGTGAAGATAGGTACGTCATCAATCTCTTTTTATTCGCTGGGTTACGGTAGCTTCAGAACTGCACTGGGTAAAAAAAATGTTTCACACGTGCCAACTCACCATCAGTAGATAAGCGCACCAATATTTGGGGAACAAAACGCTTGATGACCACGCTGGTTTGGGCTGTGCTACCGTAACCCAGCGAATAAAAAGAGATTTACTGCCCGTCTTTACACGTTTTGAATGTGGTTTTTGAGCAGCTGGTCCGGAATATTTTATACTCCTGGGTTGGTACCTTTGACGATATCGTTCTCGGTCGATACTGAGGCTACCGGTTTCATATACTGTAAACTGCATTATGTTCACATGAATTGCGACAAACGGATCTGAAGTTTTCAGCAGGTTTGGTGACCGGACCTTACTGCCTGGACTCCCGCTTTAAAAATATTCGATTCGATTTCAATGATGATCAAGTGCTGTGGACATGAGCGCGAGTAACAATGATTATATAAGATTTGCGATGCGAGATGTGAAATCCAAATCGAGTGGCGTGATCGCGCAGGTGGCGTGACCGCGCGTGGCGTGATTGCATGTAGCTTTATGTTTTTAATTAATTTTGTACAGAGTTGTTGGCAACCGGCCTTCACAACACAACAATAGCTTATGTATACAGTCCACGACGAAATTAGCGGTGGTTTGTATTTCGCGCTTCAGCACGCGCGACCGCGCGTTATCGCCGCCCGGTGACGGTTGCCTTGTCAGCCGCTGATCAACTGGGCTCGCTGCGCCTTAGGCCTAAGACTTGAGGTTAGGTGAACGCTTAGGTTTACGCTTAGGCTGATATCGTTATAGGCTTAGGCTGAGCAGCAATTGATCGGGCCCTGGTGGTCAGTTCTAGGAGATACTGTGATCTCCACAGCTGCTCCGAACACGCAACACTAACACTGATTCATCGCGCGTTCAAGCACGAAAAACAAAGCCGCTTACAGTTCCGTCCTGTACTGTACTCATAATAGTTCGATCACACCGGAAATAGTCGCGGGCCATTTCACACCTGGTTTACACACACGAAGTTTTGCGCGTGCGCTGGTGTGCGCTGCCTATGTTTTAGCACTAGGAAGCAGGGTTGGATTAAAGAATTTTTTATTATCGAACTTTTTTTTAAAAAAAAACTTTTTAAAATTTTTTTTAAAAAATCACTTTTTTTTATTCCGGACCCCCAAAAAATTGGTTTCTAGAAAAATGAAATTTCTGAAATCATGTTACTTAGGTATGTTTTGAGGGACACTAAAGAGAATTTCTCCACTGACTTGCATGTTTATGTCGATCACCTGCGATCTAGCCCATTTGGTCATAACTTTGAGAACCCGCCCGAAGGTAACTCTGTGGGCATATATGACAAAAGGAAGACCAACCTTCTGTTTGTGAATTTGGGGATAAATTTGAAGAGAGATAAAGAGTTACACCACACTCATGTTGTGTGACAAAAGCAACAAATGACAAATCCACACAACTGCAAATAGGCGAGCAAAGTGGAGTCTGTCGATAGCTTACGTCGATAGCTCAATAACTGCACAGTATACGGTATGGGGTGTCCTATATTATACGTGCAGCGATTGTTGGGATGTCTGGGAACTGTATGAGTCCATTACAACGCCATTTTAAACTGAAATATAAGCGCCGCAGGCGATTTTTTGAGAATGATGAGCAATAAAACGCATGAAAACATACATTTTTACCTTAAAAAAGTGAGAAAATAACGAAAAAAAAGGGAAAAATAATAAAAAAAGTGGACTTACTTTTTAAAATTTTAAAATAAAAAAAGTGGCCAACTTTTTTAAAAAAAAAAATTTTTTTTTACAAAAAAATTTTTACTTTTTTTTAATCCAACCCTGCTAGGAAGTCGCGTGCACGGGCGTGCACGCGACTTCAACTTTCAGCCTAGAATTGCACCCGGAACTGTAGGTATTGGTCGCACAATGACTATGTGAGAATCCATCCCTATATTTTTCCTGCATTGTCAAGGAGGGTTTCTGGCGATTATTTTCAAATTGAACTCGGTTTTGACAAGCAGATATTTTCTCCTTCTTTTCCTTTCTTCGTACTGTGATCCTGAACCGCCACACCAAACGTATGCTCCCGGAAGGACTCGAACCTCCGACCTCCCAGCCACCAGGCCTGGATAGCCAGTTGCTCTACCAACTGAGCTACGGGAACGCGGTCTGGCTGCGGTTCAGAATCACTCATAAACCCAACGCACGCACGCGCTCAATACACAGTGCACCGCAGCACACACACATAATACCGGTCCGTTCGTTATACGCCTCGACGCGTATGGGTGTGTGTCTATTCGCCAGACCACATCACCTCCCGTTCTCGGAAGTTCCGACCGCGGAACACAACGTCACGCACCCTCCTCCACTCGAGAAGGTTCGGTTCGTTTCATCCGACCCGGCTCCAAGCCGCTATCGGACTATCACGTCGGGCTCACCACTG
>JASAMV010003437.1:0-50068 GCA_030248065.1 Rhynchonema sp. JSB1_4
AAAATTCTTACTTTTTTGTTCCCGGAACCACTATAAGAAAGGAAAAAAATGCATTTATCTGACGCGCGAAGCGCGCGATTTTTTTACTTTTGAAGTGTTTGAGAGTGAAAATCTTGCGATTTGGATGGTCCTTTTCCTTCTTGTGGCCTCTCTGAGGGGTACGGTACCTCCTAAACGGCTGAGGGGTACCTGTAGCGTACCCCCAGGCATAAATAGCCCTGGGCTAAACAAAAAATAGCCCTGGGCTATCCGCGCAGCGCGCAGAGTATGGGCTATAGTCCATTTACCCCATAGGCGTGTACGCCCCTGATTGCAGGCACCTGTCCGAGTGGGACGTTGGCGTATATCAACACATTCACCGGTCAGCCTCAATTGTGTGACATTCGATCCGACTACAACGCGTGCCCGGTTGGCTTCGAGTGCATGCAGACATCACCCAGGGCTGCCACCTGTTGCACGGCCGAGGCGCGATGTCCCACCGCTGAATCAGTCATCATGTTAGAGTTGCATTCATATGGGGCTGTAACTGTGCATGGCTATTTTTTAACCTAAAAAATCTATTCTTTATACTGCACATACAATATATAGCGTGCAATGATTTCGTCGGAAGTGCTGTCTTTTGGCTAATTCTAGCGTAGGCGACGCAAGCAAGCCGTAGATAAACGAAGTCGATGGAATCCTGCACAAGCGCTGTAAATACACATATGGCCCGGAATGCTGCGCTTGTCTTCGACTTCCGCCGATAAGAATTTTGCATTTTTTTCATCCACAATGAAAAATATTCACACCGCAGAGTGGTTGCTTCGGGGCATGAACAGGCAAACTGTCGTGTTCATTAAGTAGAGGGCATGGTACATAGTCTGATTGTGCATAACACTCGTTGAAACATCAGGTTGCACGACGCGATCGCCCCAAATCCATTGGCAAGTCTGGCAGCCGTGTCATTACCGGGTGTCGTGGTGGAGTGCGTGCCTGATAGGAAACACGCGTGTCCGGCTGGTTTTATGTGCACGCAGGCACCGAACAAGGTACAGTACATCTGAAGCGTTTGGTCCGGTATCAAACCTGGTGCTCTGATGTGTCTCGGTCATGTGAGTTTTCGCCGGCTTCACAGATGGCCCCATTTTGACCAGTATGTGAACATTGTTTGTTGGCCTGCCGAGAAACGTCGTTTGCACGCTGGTAATCACATAATCCATATGGCACCAGTATGGGTGATGATCTCAATGTATTACCACCAGGAAGTTTAAAGCCTCGTTATGGTATGTCTACCTAGTGCTGACCAATCAGAGCACTAAGTCCGATGTGTTTTTCAGAATGTCAGTGTCAGGCCCATAAGACCCACTCAACAACACTTTACCTCATTTCCAGCAACACATCTGTTGCACCGAACCGGTTGAGTGTCCACGTGGAATGGCCACACTCAGGGATTACGGTATTCGGCGGGGTGAACCACACTACTGCACCACCGGTGTACCTGGCAGCTGTCCTGATGAGTATGTCTGCACGCGCACCAAACATGTCAATACATTCATATGCTGTCAACCCAGACAGGTATGGCTAGCTGGGTGATGTTTCAACTTGGCTCGTCATGAACAATTTGTCTGTTGTTGGATTTTGCACGAGCAATGATGTTTCATGCCAGCAGCTCGCTGTTGTTTTTGGGTGCACATGTCTAGTATCTGGTGCATTCACACTGACGATGACCTGGTGCACTGCCCGTCTGCGAAAACTAGCCAAGCTTCAAGGTCATTGTGCGCAAAGTTACAGATTTGTCTGATGCCACTGATGGACGAAGTTCTACTCGAGCCCAGGCCTTGCACCCCTGGAATGGACGAGTGCCCGAAGGATACGTTGTGCTTGCCGCTGCCTGGCGATGATATGCAAGGTTGTGCGTGATGACGTATAGTTTTACGGTTGCAACCCCAAACTCAAAACAATCTGCAATTTCGCGAGCACAAAGCTGCATATGCATGTACATAACAGGCCCCATCAACCTAACAAAGACGCGGACGCGCAATTGGTTTTTACGACTTCTTTGCACGAATTTCAACCAGCGCAAATATTTAAAAAATGATAGCTCCACGGAAACACCTGTTTTATATACACTGGTGAAAGTCAGTGCTCCAAACACTGTCATCGTATTCAGGCAAAGCAAGAGTTTGTGAATAAAGATCATGTGCGAGATTTCACCGGAAGCTGCCTTCCTATCACTGTTGTCTGATGTTTCACAGGTCCGGCGCGTGATCCGGGCCAATTAAAGTACATGTGCTGCTACGATGTGAAATACCACGAATGTTTGGATGGCAGCATTCCGTTTATGGACCCAGCCAGCAAAGCGCCACGAAACTGCAACCCTGATGATCCAAAAGTTGGTCTGTGTGCGAAAAGTGGGAAAACTTGAAATTTTTCAACAGTGCAATCTTGTTATTTATTAAGCATATTTGTGGTGCAACTACTGCCTGCTCGACCAAAGGGTATAGTGGGTGTGGGTATAGTCGATTTGTGTTGAAAGGAGAACACGCCCTGAAGCTGGGTTATCTGTTTCCGTTTCCATTTTTTCAGTAACAAACACACTCAGAAATACTTTAATTATGGATTATTTAGGCAAACCAGACGATATTCGCAAAAAAAATGGACACAAAGGCTTCTACTGCTAATCCGTTGCCGCAGTCGGAGTCAGTGGTCAGTTGTCATTGTTGATTATTGATCGAGTTGATTTATTTCTTTTCTCGCGTAATTGATGTGAAATGACATTCCACTCTGCACAGATCCCACCATCGATGTTGCACGGTGACCCGACGGCCACAGTGACTATGGCCACAATCTTCAAGCACCTGCCGAGCATCAAGGACAAAATGGCGTGTCGGCTCGTATGTCGTGCGTGGCGGGACAAGGTGCACACTGACACGGCGTGGATGCATATTCGCGAGGTGTATATCTACTCTAACAAGGTATAATTGTGTATTATTATGACACGCGGTTGTACTGGCGACCAACCATGTTGTAAACTTCGAAATTATCATTGATAGAATGACTAGTCCGTGTCGATTTCCAGTCCCCCTACCGCGCTCATCTGTCTTACAAACCATGGTGTTGGAGTCATCATTACCATGATTGTAGACACAAATTGTTTGTTCATTTGGAACAAGAAGAAAGCAAGTCGTCCGTCAACTGCGTCATGTTCGATTGTGCTGTGATGCCGCTGCTGGCTGTGAGTTGAGATCGAATGTATTGTTCGTGCGCATGTTTCTGAACAAACAATAATTTTGAGTGTCACTTCATAACATGAGATTTACAGCTCTGCGGACGTGTGCGTAAATTGGAGATCAGCAACTCAGAGAGTACTTTGTACGCTATCGAGCAGCTCGCCACGTCATTCCACAATCTGCCGTTCTCCAACAAACTGCATGAACTGTCTGTCGGTGCGTGCTCTTTTCCATTGATGAACTGACTGATCGATATCTGTGTCCTTTGCCTAACTGCGGTGATGCGAACATTCATTCCAGGCTCGGGGTGCACCCTGCCCGATAAGCACCTGACCAGTCTGCTGACGCCGAGTCTCCCAACTCTGCGCCGCATTCTATGTTGGGATCAGCACGGCAAAGGATTGTTGAAGGCGATCGCTGAGAATCCACCCATGATGTTGGAAGAGATCTACCTGAGGAATGCAATCGATTTCGCCGACGACGACAGTCGAGATGAACGTCATGTTGTTGTGATGTCAGCGTCGACCTTCCACAACATGATGGAGTCGCTGGGCCGATGTGCGTTGTTACGAGTGGCGTCACTGTATGCCCGTCATCCTGCTCAGGTCACGATTTCACATGCCGATTTCGCGACGGCCGTCAGTCGATTCTGCACCACACCGAATCGAGTATTGCACCTGGAAATGACTTTTGACCAACCAACGCACACATCGACGACCCCGTTCACACCAACCGAACTCGAATCTGCGCTGCGCACTCAGTTCGGGAACGTCACTTTCTTTCAGTTCACCAACAATAGTGATTTTTCCTTCGAAGTGAATCAAACATTGTCCTCGATCGGTGAGTGGTGGATGTAGGAGAACTAGTCGGTCAAGCCATTTCATGTATCACATTTATGGCTTCAAATTTACTGCCTCATCAATTTTGTTTTCACATCTGGTTTTATTGAATGTCGTTGGCACGTAACAACCATGAATCTGTATATACTTTAGTATTTCCTTATTCTATATGAAGCACTTCTGCGGTTGTTTGCCTATTGAATTGCCTCTTGTATCATGCCGTGAATGATTTTTTTCACGTTTTCCTTTCCTGCAATCGATTTTGCTTTTCCTCAACGTTGTCAAATTAGAAGATTGATTGATTTTGTCCCAATTCCAAATCGACCGTTCCATTTTTGGTTGTTATTCTTTGGTGTGTTTGGGTAATTTCATTTGATTCTGGTCTGTCTAGGTTCATGGTAAAATCTGGAGTGTCAAACATTTGAAACCAATGTTGATAGATTGATAGAAATTGCATTGTCTACCTTTTTCGTCTTGAAGTCAATGTTATCTTCAGTATGAATGAAGGGAGTGCGCTGTTAAAACAGGTGCGAAAGAAAGCAAGCCAAGATCCAATAAAAACTTTCGCGCAACGATATAATAGTCTGCCACAGCCCAGAAGCATACATTTATGTATAGCGACCGAAAGTAAAGCAGTTCCTCCATCTCAATGGCACAACGGTACTTACTGCTCAACATCCATCGAGTTTGATAAATGGAACTAAAGGAGGAAAGCAAAACAGTTTGCTGCAAAGTAAGACTAAGTTTTGCCTGTGTGAGCAGGGTGAACCGAATAGGACACTTGTTGTTGTTGACAACACGCGACAGTTCGATTAAAAGGTGCTGACTGCGTCAACGTCAGCCAAAAGCTAGTATTGCGCATGCTTTTGGGGTCATGTGGCCATCTGGTGTATTCGCACTGACGATGACCTGGTCTGTGGAGGAAGTAAAGAAGTTAGACACTGGCTGACAACCAGAACTCGCATTTCAGTAGAATTCACGTTGCATGCACACGAGCATCAAGCCACCCAAAAGCCTATGAATTTAACTGAGTTAAGTAGGTGACTGAACTAATAATTGGGTATTTGATATGTGGGTAACTCAGATCGTCAACTGAAGTCGTCAACTCGAAAGCAGCCCTGAATGAGCGCTGGAAATAATACACGACATTCGGCGTCGGTTACTTCAGTTGACGATCTGAGATGACCACATGATGCGGACTGATCTCGTTTCAACCTCAAAAACAATTTAAATGTGTATATGAGAGCGTGCCGACTTACGCGCGCTGCACCAATATTCTGAAATTGCTTCTAGATGATCACAGTCCGTCAAAATGATATCCCCCGCATTACAAACAAAGCGTGATTCCGTCGTCACCAAACAAACATCCAGATCCAGTTGCTTGCATTATTGCCGACGACAACCAGTTGCACTCAGCTCAGTGCTGCACCCACACTGAATCAATAAAAGCATCAATTGCAGAATAGACACTGTTTTGTAAGCCGTGACGCTATTATGCTGCTCGAAGCTTACAGAGATTTGCTGATATACTCCTGCTGCAAGGTGCAGCAAGCTGACCAACTGCTTGCGCAACTCAGTGCAGAACTTTGAAAGAAGAATAAACAGTGTGTGCTTTGATTGCTCTCGTTAAAAACGTCGCAGAAAAAAGGAACTCAACTCAGTGCTGTTAAACATCATGTTGCTCAGCTGATATTGATACCCGATCATGCTCACTGGTGATTGGTTGATCATTTGCATTTTGACAACCGCTCTTGATTGGGTTGCAGCGCAATTGGCAGGTGTGTTTGGAAATAATCTTTTCGATGTTTGAGTGATCCCTTTGGATAATTTAAGCGACAGACTTCTCTGTTCATACGGACATGATCATAATCCATCATCACTGGTCACCTCAAGGAATATAAACCGCCAGTAATGTTAGAAAGTTGTTTGGACCAGAAC
Organism: Rhynchonema sp. JSB1_4; assembly: GCA_030248065.1. NCBI lineage: Eukaryota > Metazoa > Nematoda > Chromadorea > Monhysterida > Xyalidae > Rhynchonema > Rhynchonema sp. JSB1_4. Next base: position 5,987 of record JASAMV010003437.1, read on the forward strand.
GTCGCAAAAATCGTTGAAAATATCGCTATGTGGAGGTCCACGCTCACACGAACGACACAACTATTATGCAGACCTCATTGAAGCATCCCAATGCCGCGAACCCAAATCGCAAGGCTACGCGTGCGGTCCGAGCCCGGTCACGACGGTGATGTGGTACTTCGATACATCGATCAGGGAATGCCTGCAATTCGAATATTACGGATGTGGCGGTAATGGGAATAGATTTGTGAACAAGGAGGACTGTTGGAATGGATGCGCCACTTTGGGTACGTCGGGGGTTTGAATCAAAGTGGAAAATTGTAAGCAACGGCCTCCCCCACCGAATAACCATCTTTCGCACAACCACGTTGGTCCGGAGTCAGCCTCGGGCCTTGGGTCGATTTTTTTGATAAGGCGGATTCGGAAGTTCATTCGATCAGCGTAAAGTTGCCAACTTACGGTCAAAGTCTTACTCCAAAAATGACGTTGTTGATACATGTATATTACGAAATTTGCAATCACAATTACTCTGCCCAAGACTAAGATCGAGACCGACCCCAGACTAAGCAAGATGCTATACAGGTTGAAAGTTCTCGATGGAACAGAGTACCTACAATACTTATAGTAGTTGCTATGATAAAAGGGGTTGCCCGTCATGCTTGTTGCAATGACACGAAAGCTCTTCCAAATGGGTCGTTGTCATACATTTTTCGCTCAAAACATGTGTCCCTTGTAGCGCAGTGCGGCAAAGGCGATCCGGCCTTGGATGGTTGCGGGTTCTATTTCCGATGCAATCCATTTCGATCCTGTCCGCCCGATTATGAATGTGTGCAGGACAACAGCAAACCGAATGTCACCACGAACACGTTGTGTTGTCCGCTGGCTGGTTCGTTGCTGTTGTTTGTACATCGGGCATCAAACACGTGTAAGCATCAAAGTGGTCATTGCTTGTGAGCGGGTGTCTTGATGAGAGGCATGGGAAACTGGGAAATTTAGTACCGCACGTACAGTATAAGCATGCGGGAAATTTATAGTCTCGCCCGCACTCATGCCAGCGCAAATTTGATAACCACGATAGTGAAACCATGGCGAATAAAACTTCTGTGTCCCCATGCTGTGTCATTGGCACCAAAATTTGCCTATGCCCGGGTCAAGTCCATGCCAATCGATTTGCCTTCAAAATTGATACGGACCAAAGAGAATACCCAGATTGTATTACTAATGCATACTTTTTCAGGGCGAATTTGTGAGCTGCCAGTCGACCGCAGTCAGTACTGCGGTGTGGTGCAACAAACGCGCTACTACTTCGATGTGGGTGTCAAAATATGTCGTCAATTCACGTACGCCGGCTGTGGTGGAAATGAAAACAACTTCAGACAACACGGCGATTGTTTGAAATTCTGTGCGCATGCCGGTCTGTTTGCCTTCTCGACACCTTCATCGGATGTCTTCTTTACACAGGGAACTTTTCTTTGAACCACTTCAACAATAGAAATTTTAATTTCGACCGGCGCAAATCCAACCAACTAGGACTCCGAAATCACAGCCGTTTTAAAAAATTTCCAAGCGTCAAATATCAAGAAAATAACACGACCAATGCGGATGCCATCCACTGGCCAAGTTTAATCTTCCGTACCACGATTTTCATGTGATGTTTCAGTAAGTTGTCTGGTCGGCAGCCCGTGCCTGACGGTACCCCGAATCAACTGCGTGCGTGTTACGAGGACAAACACTGTCCCACCAATCACACGTGTGTGTCAAGGGAGGGCAAAAAACGAATTTGCTGTCCCAGTGCAGGTGGGTTGCTATATCTTTTCAAATTCTCTTCCATTTTTTCCGACATGATGTTTCACAGACTACGTTTGTGGCCAACCACTTGACCGAGGCGGCAGTTGTCAATCGACGCCCCCGTCCGACGCCTGGCATTTTGATCTGTCCACTGGCACTTGTGAGCCCTTTGAGCATCAGGGATGTGGCGGCAATTTGAATCGGTTCAAGTCGATCGAACATTGCGCGGAGTATTGTCTCGGTTGGTCAACACGTATACATGTTGGTGGATTGGTAATTGAATTCAGATCTGTGTTTGAACAGACGATTCATGCATGACGATGTTGTGTTAGGTGGGAAAGCTTGGCGGTGCAAGAAAGCACATGCGTGTGGGAGAGTGAGTGCAAGGAAAAAGTGCGCTACGGGCAACAGAAGCAGTACGTGTGAAATAACGAATTGTAAAACGCACCTTTTTATGGTTCGTGAATTGGCGACATACATTCGTGTTGTCGATTCATTTATTAGCTTCAATATATTAGGATAAGACGGGGTGCGCACCAAAGCAAGTGTCGGGGTCTGCATGAATGCGCTTTGCCCCGATCACGAGCGTGGGTCACACACCCGTTCGTCTCGTCCAGCCCAATCGCCCACTTGACAGTTGCCACTGCGAGGGTGGCCTACGTCGTGTGGGGCTTACGTCAGTGATCGGACCTGAAAACCTATGAAACGTTTTTTTCTCCGTTCAAAACTCGGCACATATCAAAACGTGTCAAAACGGTAGAGGCGAAAAGCGAAAATTTTGACGTTTTTGTTCCCGAAGCCACCAAAGCCAGTGCAAATGCGTGCGTAGTACTTGACGCGCGCATAAATGTTGAAGAGCCAAAATCTTGCGATTTTGGATCTTTTTCCTTCTGGCGAGTCTTGGGAGGAGTACGGTACCCTCTGAGCGGCTGAGTGGGAGCAGTACCCTCATTTCGGCAGTGTACTGATTAAATCTAGTGTCAGTCAAAGGAATAGAAGCGCGAGTATCGCGCGAAAATTCTTACTTTTTTGTTCCCGGAACCACTATAAGAAAGGAAAAAATGCATTTATCTGACGCGCGAAGCGCGCGATTTTTTTACTTTTGAAGTGTTTGAGAGTGAAAATCTTGCGATTTGGATGGTCCTTTTCCTTCTTGTGGCCTCTCTGAGGGGTACGGTACCTCCTAAACGGCTGAGGGGTACCTGTAGCGTACCCCCAGGCATAAATAGCCCTGGGCTAAACAAAAAATAGCCCTGGGCTATCCGCGCAGCGCGCAGAGTATGGGCTATAGTCCATTTACCCCATAGGCGTGTACGCCCCTGATTGCAGGCACCTGTCCGAGTGGGACGTTGGCGTATATCAACACATTCACCGGTCAGCCTCAATTGTGTGACATTCGATCCGACTACAACGCGTGCCCGGTTGGCTTCGAGTGCATGCAGACATCACCCAGGGCTGCCACCTGTTGCACGGCCGAGGCGCGATGTCCCACCGCTGAATCAGTCATCATGTTAGAGTTGCATTCATATGGGCTGTAACTGTGCATGGCTATTTTTTAACCTAAAAAATCTATTCTTTATACTGCACATACAATATATAGCGTGCAATGATTTCGTCGGAAGTGCTGTCTTTTGGCTAATTCTAGCGTAGGCGACGCAAGCAAGCCGTAGATAAACGAAGTCGATGGAATCCTGCACAAGCGCTGTAAATACACATATGGCCCGGAATGCTGCGCTTGTCTTCGACTTCCGCCGATAAGAATTTTGCATTTTTTTCATCCACAATGAAAAATATTCACACCGCAGAGTGGTTGCTTCGGGGCATGAACAGGCAAACTGTCGTGTTCATTAAGTAGAGGGCATGGTACATAGTCTGATTGTGCATAACACTCGTTGAAACATCAGGTTGCACGACGCGATCGCCCCAAATCCATTGGCAAGTCTGGCAGCCGTGTCATTACCGGGTGTCGTGGTGGAGTGCGTGCCTGATAGGAAACACGCGTGTCCGGCTGGTTTTATGTGCACGCAGGCACCGAACAAGGTACAGTACATCTGAAGCGTTTGGTCCGGTATCAAACCTGGTGCTCTGATGCGTCTCGGTCATGTGAGTTTTCGCCGGCTTCACAGATGGCCCCATTTTGACCAGTATGTGAACATTGTTTGTTGGCCTGCCGAGAAACGTCGTTTGCACGCTGGTAATCACATAATCCATATGGTACCAGTATGGGTGATGATCTCAATGTATTACCACCAGGAAGTTTAAAGCCTCGTTATGGTATGTCTACCTAGTGCTGACCAATCAGAGCACTAAGTCCGATGTGTTTTTCAGAATGTCAGTGTCAGGCCCATAAGACCCACTCAACAACACTTTACCTCATTTCCAGCAACACATCTGTTGCACCGAACCGGTTGAGTGTCCACGTGGAATGGCCACACTCAGGGATTACGGTATTCGGCGGGGTGAACCACACTACTGCACCACCGGTGTACCTGGCAGCTGTCCTGATGAGTATGTCTGCACGCGCACCAAACATGTCAATACATTCATATGCTGTCAACCCAGACATGTATGGCTAGCTGGGTGATGTTTCAACTTGGCTCGTCATGAACAATTTGTCTGTTGTTGGATTTTGCACGAGCAATGATGTTTCATGCCAGCAGCTCGCTGTTGTTTTTGGGTGCACATGTCTAGTATCTGGTGCATTCACACTGACGATGACCTGGTGCACTGCCCGTCTGCGAAAACTAGCCAAGCTTCAAGGTCATTGTGCGCAAAGTTACAGATTTGTCTGATGCCACTGATGGACGAAGTTCTACTCGAGCCCAGGCCTTGCACCCCTGGAATGGACGAGTGCCCGAAGGATACGTTGTGCTTGCCGCTGCCTGGCGATGATATGCAAGGTTGTGCGTGATGACGTATAGTTTTACGGTTGCAACCCCAAACTCAAAACAATCTGCAATTTCGCGAGCACAAAGCTGCATATGCATGTACATAACAGGCCCCATCAACCTAACAAAGACGCGGACGCGCAATTGGTTTTTACGACTTCTTTGCACGAATTTCAACCAGCGCAAATATTTAAAAAATGATAGCTCCACGGAAACATCTGTTTTATATACACTGGTGAAAGTCAGTGCTCCAAACACTGTCATCGTATTCAGGCAAAGCAAGAGTTTGTGAATAAAGATCATGTGCGAGATTTCACCGGAAGCTGCCTTCCTATCACTGTTGTCTGATGTTTCACAGGTCCGGCGCGTGATCCGGGACAATTAAAGTACATGTGCTGCTACGATGTGAAATACCACGAATGTTTGGATGGCAGCATTCCGTTTATGGACCCAGCCAGCAAAGCGCCACGAAACTGCAACCCTGATGATCCAAAAGTTGGTCTGTGTGCGAAAAGTGGGAAAACTTGAAATTTTTCAACAGTGCAATCTTGTTATTTATTAAGCATATTTGTGGTGCAACTACTGCCTGCTCGACCAAAGGGTATAGTGGGTGTGGGCGTGGGGGCTGTGGCCGAGCATTACCTAACCAAAACAGGCGGCAGGACCGTACCGATCACTTATCGTAATTTGAAACCAATTGTCTGATTGTCCATGTGGCACAGGCGTGCCCGGACGGATTCGGCTGTGAGCGATTCAAGGATGGGACGTATGGGTGTTGCAAAGCGAAAGTGCAGTCGAAAGAGGGACAACGAGCGCCGACATCGAAGTCAATGTGCATGATGGCAAGGTATGTATATCTGCATGTCAGTTTGGCTTCGTCATGGTCCACATCCATAAAACCAGCTCGCTCCTACCATCTTCCTGAGGTCCATGGACATCTGGTGCATTCGCACGGTCGTGATTTGTGGTCGCATTGCCGTCTGTGAAAAACCGGTCAAGAAAACCGTGCCTTGCAGAAGACGTCATACTATAATCGGGATTTGAAAAAATGCCTGGGAAAGAGACAGCTGCAAACCAGTGCTCACTACCGTACCGATTAGCTGATGTTTCAACGATTGCAGAGTGCGAGCCCCGAGCTGGCAGCCAACAGAATGCAGTGGTTGGGTTGATGACCAAACGTGTGCTCCAGATCCAGATACAGCATGTCAATTGAGCACAAATGGAAAGTTTTACTGCTGTGAAATATTGACCTGATCGCAACTCTCTTGTGATGTGATTTTGTTTGCAGGTACGCATAAAAACACCCAAGCAATAATGCTGGATAGAAGGGATGGAAATAGCAGCTTTTCGGATGCATCTTTCTGTGTCAACCAGGGTTGGGCAAAACATTTTTTCCAAAAATCGTTTTTTAAAAAAAACGTTTTTTTTAAACGCCCAACTGACCAAAATATGCCACCAAAAAATTGGAAAACGCTCATGTTGGGAAGAAAACGTGGTTAAATGAAGTAATTCTATGTGTTCTGAGGCAAAATAAACGGGTTTCAAGGCATCATGGGACCAACTTTGGCCGGGGTCATCATTGAAAATCACACTCCGTATATCGACGTATCTCGACAAAGTAAAAATTGGTCGAAAATTTTTTGAAAAAAATGGGACAAACAAATTGATTTTCCTTGATAATCGGGTACTCTCCCTGAAAAATCAGGGAAAATCAAGGAAGTTCAGGATTTAAAAAAAACGAAAAACGACCCAGGCGTTTTTTTTTAAAAAACCTCGTTCTTTTTAAAGAAAAAACGCCGTCGTTTTTTTTGCCCAACCCTGGTGTCAAGCACTGTGACGCAAATGAAATGTGGCGCAGTGCGTGGCGTGCTCAGCATGACGCAGATCAACACTTGAGAATCTCCACAGCACTTTCATTTGTCGAAACATACCACGGTCAAATTAATTATCAACTTACATACTCAAAATGCAACACAAATCATAGCTGACAACCCAATTACACAATGCTTCTTTCGAACATGCTTCTTTAGATCAACACCAAAGAGATATGACGATATTCACACTGAATGCATTTGTATGGACCAGTGGTTTTTAAAAAAAAATTTTTTTATTAAAAAAAATTTTTTTTTTAAAAAAAATTCGTTCCAAAAGTTAAAAAAAAATTTTTTTTTATTATTTCAAAATTCGAAAATTTCTCTATTTTTTTGCTCTAAAAGTGCTATTTTTTGCATAAAAATTGCTACTGTTAACATCACCCGACCCAACCATGGGTGTATTGGGTGCCATAATCGTTGTTTTGTGGCATCTAGACATAATGCACACACTCACATGGCCTCTCATATAATTACACATGTACAGTGACTAGGTGGGCATGCATTTATCCATGCAACAGACCCGAAAGCAGTGATTCGGTGTGATATTCACCCTATATTTACACTGTTTGTCACATATTTGCATTGGTCGTGTACCAAGAGGCAATAGTTTCACCCAAATTTACCGTCTTGAGTGTCACAAAGCCACACCAAGGCACCCACACTACGTGGGGGAAGTGTACGGGTGTGGACCTGACTACTGTTGGTACACTCATTGACCATTGTTTAGTATTGTTTTCGTGTCGTCAGTGCTTTATATGCACTTACCACACGTTATGGAAGAAAAATGGTGCTATTTTTTGCTTTAGCGCTCATTTTTTTTTCGTTTCTGGCAGTTTTTGGCTGGAATAAAAAAATTTTTTTTAAATTAAAAAAAAATTTTTTTTTAAAAAAAATGGGGTTTGAATAAAAAAATTTTTTTATTAACCACTGGTATGGACTGACATTCGAGTGAACGTACAGTTGATGACGACGGGGCTTGAATGCATCGCCAGATTCAACGCATTTGAATGGAAGTGATCAGAGTGAGAGGACAAGTGTTGAATCAGATTTGTCTCAAATTGAACGATTTCGAACACTGCGTCCAACTGAATGGTCTTTTGTTTGTTCTTTGCTTCTCAAAATTCGATCGACCATGCATTATTTCTCTCAACTTTTTGGGCTCTGTTTGCACCGCGATTGAAACATTTGCAATTCTCGGCAAAAATTCACTTCAAAAAAAATTTCGCGCTGCCTGCAGTTGTTAACATTTACCATAGATTCGCAACTGAGAAAAACAAGGTAAAATTCTGGTGCCAGAACTCCGAAATTATAAACGCTTGTGTTTTTTTCACATTTTCAGGTGCCGTGGAATGGCACGTGAATTTGTAGGTCACGGACACTGACTGATATGCACGTTGCTGAACTGATTATAAATATGAATTATCTTTTGTGAGCTCGTGACTGTCAAAAAGCAACATTGTCATCAGTCTCAGCCATGCCAATGAACCTTCTTCAGCTATGTATAATACATATGTACATACATTAGGTTCCAATTCATAATCACACGTAGCTCTTGACTTTCAGAGGCGAGTACCTGAATCAACGGCCGCCACTTGAAACGTGTCCAGTTCTTGCGATTCGTATATATATATACATCCTATTCGATAAGTACAATGCAAGCGGATTAGCGGGCGAGATGCGCACGCTTTTGCATTCACAATGCAAAAAGCGGATTAGCGGATTAGCGGGCGAGCAACTTTTCACACCCGCTAATCCGCTAATCCGCTGCACGCGTGTGCATTCACAATGCAAAGCGGATTAGCCTGTTAGCGGATTAGCGGGTCCGCTAATCCGCTTTTCACGATTAGAACTGGTTCTATTTTTTCGCAGATTAGCACCGGAGGCGCACGTTCAGAAGCTTATTATTTGCCTTCAAAACATTTTCAGAGCATGAAAAAAGTGTGTCATGAGCAGCTTAACCACCTGCGTTCATTGGAAACGTTTTTGTTGCAGTTTGATGTTTGGAAAAGTTATTTTTTACAACGTATGGTATCATTATCGCGTTCAGTTTCGACTCTACACGACATGGTTGCAAAATGCTATATTGCAAAATGTGCTTGCTGTTTTTTTCCGACGGGCTTTGCATCGTGGCGAAAGTAAAGCCACTGAAGAAATAACTTGCATTGAACAATCAATGCGAGAATGCGATTCAACTCATTCACATTTTTGCCACAGCGGCCAACTATTTTTACACGGTTTCATATGAAAGCAAAAAAACTGAAAAAATAATGTAAAGTAACGTCCATGGGCGGTGTCGTACACGCGCCCTATCATTCAGCAGGCCAGCGCGCTACCGCTGCGCTTCGCTGCTCTGCATCGAACATGCCATAAAGTGAGTGATAAACCTAGCAGCGTGTAAACTGCAAGTCTGTGTTGCGCTAAACTAGACAGTGCAGTGCTTATGATATTGGTCGCACAATGACTATATAAGAATTGGTCAAATTTTTTTCCTGAATCGTGAAGAGGGAAAGTGACGGAGCAATAACGTTGCGTTGCGTAATCGCACACAAGATATGTAGTAAAGAGAATGTTTCAGACCTGCGGCAACGTGGTTGATCTGCTAGATTATGTTTAGCTGAAAATGTTTTGTCAAAAATACAAGTAGCATAGTGGTTAAGGTTGAACCTGGAGATCAAGGTAGATGAATTCTGATTTAGTCATTGTGCGACCAATATCACACACGCGAAGGTTTGTTCGTGCATAAACACTGTGTCTTGAGAGGCGCATGTGGTCGAAGTTTGGCTAATATTACAATGGTCAACTCAAGTGGTCAAATCACTTCGTCAACTCACAGCAGTCCCAAATAAATGCGAGAAATAATACATGGCATTCGGGGTGAGTTGACGAATCTACAATGTAAGTTGACAAAGTGATTCGACCACTTGAGTTGACCCCTCTAATATACGCCTGTGTGTTATTCGTGCTATTTTCGTGATCGGTGTTCCTATATTTCTGTTTATTGGTTGGAAATGCTGCAATCCAATGAAACATTTAGAATAACAACATTTGATTGATTTGATGCGTGTAATTTGCCATTTGTTGAACAAAGAAAGACACAAACAACAAAATTTTAAAGTAAATCTACTTTTTCACCTAAACTCGGACAACGTGCATTGTGAGCGCAATACCTTTTTGCGGATTAGCGGATTAGCGGGTTAGCGGATTAGCGGGTCTCCAATTAGCTGACCCGCTAATCCGCTTTTTCAATTTCCATTGTGAATGCAAAAGCGTGCGCGAAAAGCGGGCCCGCTAATCCGCAATCCGCTAATCCGCTAATCCGCTAACCCGCTAATCCGCTGCATTGTGAATGCGGCCTAACATCGTTAGTCAACATCAACCTCAGACTGGTAGAAGACCATAGAATCTGCACAATACTACCGGGTTTCACCACACAAGTTGGGTCTCAGGCGAAAATTTTTCAATTTTTGAAAAATAATTTGGATCCTTTCATTTATCATGAAACGTCGTTTGCAACACTTTTCCTAATAAAAAAATTTTCGTCAAAAAAAATCAAAAAAAATTTTTTTTAAAAAAAGCTCGTTAATAAACTCGTTTTTTTTCCAACCCTGCACAGAAGTGTGCCTTGGGTCTCCAGAAAAAGGCAAAAAAGCTGAGGCTCAACGCAGTTGAGCGAGCTTTTGTCGAAACCTAGCAGCGATGAAAAATCGGTCTTGGATCGCTTGCATAGCGTGATAAATGGGCGTTTTTACCTGCTTTATAGTAAAGCTCTGTGCGCTCTCTATATGGCCGAAAAATACAACGGTAAATTTTTTCTGAAATGTACGTGGTTTTGGAAAAATAGCGCGAGCTGTGGCTGTGCCAAAACAGTGAATATGGTCCTAAATTGGAGCCCAAGCGTTTATGAAACATTTGTGACCAAACGGCACACAAATAACATGCGAAACAGATCGGTATTTTAATTTCAAGGTGCTGAGGTATGTAGGAGCCAAACTTTTTACCTTTCAGCCCTCCGGGCTCAGACAGGAAGCTGATATGGGAAAAAATTTTCTTGGCCGTGAGTGTTTTGGACCAAGCCCAGTTACCGTGCCAAGTTTCAATGAGATTGGTTTTGGTCGCATATATATAGCGGAGACCCTTTAAACTCGGTATACATATGTGTGACGACTACCATTTTTGGCATATCAAACAAAAATGTGCGCACTTTTCGTTCTGTTCGCAAGATTGTATGCCTTATGATGCTCTAGTGGCCGAAACCAATAAAATGTTACATTCTTCATTTGAAGGGGTATGTAGTTCCAGTCAGGTAAAGTTGGTCTCAAACAGTAGTCGGTCTGATCAATTGGCACCCAGGGTCGGATTAAAAAAAATTTTTATTGTTGAACTTTCTAAAAAAGTTTTTAAAATGTTTTTTCAAAAATCACTTGTTTATTCCGGACCATCAAAAAATTGGTTTCTTGAAAAATGAAATAGCTGAAAGCATGTTACTTGAGTATGTTTTGAGGGACACAAAAGAGAACGTTTCCACTGATTTGCATGCTTTGGTCGATCAGTTGCGATCTAACCCCTTCGGTCATGACTTTATTAATCTCGAAGTTAATGTTTCATTCAGCGCACAGAACCTGGTTTGAGTGTGTGTGTTTGCTGCCTCAAAACGATGGGTCGGAGCCCGGTTTTTTTGCCAATAATTGATTAATTCCGAATGTACCAGCTTCGTGGATTTAGAGTTTCAGAGCGCCACAAGACGGAAAATTTTACAAAAACGGATGAGAAACGTGTGCTTGGAGTCGTCTATCATTCCCAGGCATAAATTCATAACTCAACGACCTGCACCAATTTCCATGAAACTTGGCACATTAATTGGGCTTGGTCCAAAACGCTTACAGGCAAAATATTATTTCCCATACCAGCTCTCTGTCTGAGCCCGGGCGACCAAAAGTTGAAAAGTAGGGAGCCGACCTCCACACAGTAAACTTGAAATATTTGGTGCGTTGCACGAATTCTTGCTGCACCGATTAAATTAGTTTCTTCACAAACGTTTGGGCTTTTATTTATACTACTAAAACACGAAGACGTATGTATGTATAGTCCAACCACCAGCTCATGAGACGACTTTTTTTAAAGCTTGCCTGGCCAGATTCAAAAATGCACCGGTTAGACGGGTTTTCGCAAACAAAAGAAAGAGATCGCGATGAGAGACATGATGACAACTTCCAGCTGGCTGACCTCAATTTGTTGCGTGCTTACGCAAACAGCAACGTCGTTCAACACACAAATGTTTTGGGAGTCAAAAGGGAATTTACGCACCGAGGGGAGAGCGTGTTTTTAAAAAATACATGCGTTTCTCTTTCTTTCATTTCCGAAATACGTGGAACCGGAACATTGTTGGATCCGCACAAACCAATTTAAAAAACTGTCGTCTCATGAGTTCGTGGCTGGACTACATATATGTGTGTTTGTATGTGTGTATGTATGTGGCCCCCTCCCTCGGAAGGGCGGACGGGTCAATTTTCACGGGTAGCTTTGGGTATGTTAAGGCCGCACTCAGACAAACGCGAAAAGCGAAAAGTTTTTCAGCGTAGTCATCATCCACAGCGCACGCCAAACAGCCTCTGAAACATTTTGTTTGAGCATCACTGCGGTTTAGGCCCGTGGTTTACGAGTTGCTGTTGTGCTGAACTTTTCGCATTTCGCGTTTGTCTGAGTGCGGCCTAACGGGTCTTCGGGGGGGGGGGGGGCACGGGCGCGGCGCTGTAGCCGGGCCGTAGGCACGGGTCCCGACTAGTTTGATGCTACATTCAACCCGATGGCACTATCATAGCTCGCGCTATGTTGCCGAGAACACTCAAATTTGGTGGAAAATTTTTTCAGATGTATTTTTGGCCCACTTGTGTACCATCCGAATGAAGGCAAACCATCAATGTGGCTAGAAAGCCCCGTTACCAGCCAAATATTTCGCTTTGGTTTTAATTTTTGATACACAATCAGTTTTGAGAGAAGTTAGCTCAATTGTGACTGGGCCCCATCTTTGGCCATTTCCTGGTCACCAAATTTACCCTTGTCTGCAGCTTTTCTACATGACAATGATGCTGTGAAAGTACGACCACTGAAAGTCAGGTAGCAGAAACACAGTTGTTTTCAGCACATTACAAAACGAACTCGGATCGCATGTAACTTTGACGCAATGATTCATAAACGCATTTTTCAAAAAGATGGGAATTTCTGCGAATTTTTGGTTGCGGGGTGTTTTTCACATGAGGCTAACGTGCTAACGTGTTTGGAGCTATGAGGCTAACGTGCTAGAAAGGCGTGGCGTTTTCCCAAATTAGCGCTTTAAAATCAGCTCTGTATCTCTCAGACGCCTACGAAAATTCTCGTTTGATTGCCAGCACCTATACGATGAAAGCCCCGCCATAAGTCCAGCTGAAGTCATAATTCGGTTCGTTGGGCCTCAATCCATTGCAGTTTTTCTGATGATCTTGGAAGATACACCGTTGTTCTTAAAGCGATAGTTTGAGAAAACGCTATGTCTTTCTAGTATTGGCTGTTTCATAGCTCCATGTTTGATGTGAGCATGTGAAAAATGCCCTACAACTAAAAATTCGGAGAAATTCCGATTTTTTTGAAAAATGCGTTTATGAATCATTGCGTCAAAGTTACATGCGATCGGAGTTCGTTTTCTAATGTGCTAAAAACAGCTGTGTTTCTGCTACCTGACTTTCATTGGTCGTACTTTCACAGCATCATTATCATGTAGAAAAGCTGCAGACAAGGGTAAATTTGGTGACCAGGAAATGGCAAAAAATGGGGACCAGTCACAATTGAGCTAACTTCTCTCAAAACTGATCGTATATCAAAAATTGAAACCAAAGCGAAATATTAGGCTGATAATAAGGCTTTCTAGCCACATTGATGGTTTGCCTTCATGCGGATGGTCAGTGGGCCAAAAATACATCTGAAAAAATTTTCCGCCAAATGTGAGTGTTCTTGGCAACATAGCGCGAGCTATGGTTGTGCCATCGGGTTGAATGTAGCAACAAGTAAAAGTCCAAGCGTTTGTGAAAAAAACTAATTCAGTCGGCGTATGTAGCAAGAACTCATGCAACGCACCAAATATTTCAAGTTTACTGTGTGGGGGTCGGCTCCATACTTTTAAACTTTTGGCCGCCCGGGCTCAGACAGGGAGCTGGTATGGAAAACAATATTTTGCCTGTGAGCGTTTTGAACCAAGCTCAATTAATGTGCCATGTTTCGTGGAAATCGGTGCAGGTCGTTTAGTTATGATTTTATGCCTTTAACCGTCTAGCATGATGCCGTGCCGCTCATGATATACATACATATGTACTGTACCTATAGTTCAATTTGTAAGTCATGTTGAACACGCTGCAGTTTCAAAAAAATAAGTGCGTTACGCTGCGGACCGTCTTGAGCAATGGACCTTCTTGCACCGTGGACCCTCTTGCACCATGGACCCTCTTGCACCATGGACCCTCTTGCACAGGGACCCTCTTGAACGTGGACCCTCTTGCACGTGGACCGTCTTGCACATGGACCGTCTTGCACGTGGACCGCCTTGCAACTAAACCGTGTTGCTTCTGGACCCTTATGCAACCGCCCGTTTTGAAAATGGACCGTGTTGCTGCGTGGACCCTCTTGAACTCTGGACCGTCTTGAACACTGGACCCTCTTGGCCATGGGGGCGCCGTGGCGCGCATGCCACATTCCTTCGCCACTGCAGTCTGCAGCCGAGCTGCCCACAGGCTTCATAGTTTTGTTCAGCACTTGCTTGCATCTACCAATCAAACACAGATCATATTTTATCCATCAAGTTTAGTTGGCATATATCTGATTGCAGAATTGTCCGCCCATTTGATTGCGACACAAACATTGTGGTCCCTGGTTCGTATTCACGCAAATGTTGTCTCGGCCGCACAATTCAGCCATTGACGCTGTCAGCCATTGATTGTGCACGATTGGCTCGTAGCAATGCTGGCTGTCTGAAATCGGCAAACATGCCGCTGCATTTGTCAAATAGGATGGATCCCGGGCAGTCACATCTGTGTCTTTCACCAAATCGAAGTCAAACAAAAGTGCAGCATGTCAGCCATTTGTAGAAGACGGCAATGAAATGCCATATTTTAGTTTGTGGTTAGTTTCTGTGGCCATATTTCATGACCATGAGAAAAGTGTGCTGGTTTTTGTTCGACAAACTTTTCCTGTACATGGGTGATTTGTATTTCGTTCCAAACAAAATTTTGTTAGGGCTCGGCCAGATAGACCCGAAACCCGAAACACGAAACATAATTTTTTTATGTCCGTGTTTCGGGTTTCGGGTTTTTTTTACAAAACCCGAAACACGGACATAGAAAAAATTATGTTTCGTGTAAAAATTATGTTTCGTGTTTCGGTTTTCGGACCTATCTGGCCGAGCCCTAAGCGTTTTAATGGTGCCGCAACGCTTTCTATTCGGCTTTTGTATGATGTTCTCATTTCATCGAATAAAGTCAATTCGTTCGACCATGCAAGTTGTGCACCAACCAGCATTTGGGGCCGTATGCACGCGCGTTGGTGTGCTGTAATCGACGTTGCGCAGAAAGTTGACGATCATCTGCAGCGCCTCACGCGGCTTCTCCGATGGCACAAAATGACCGGAACCATGAATGATGAGAAAGTCGACTCCTGAAGGTGACCAGGCTGTCTCAAAAACCGTGTCCTACTCGCTATATTGTTTGGTGTTTGTTTGGTGTGCAAAACAATCGGGACATCGGTTGCCTGGTACTTCAAGGCCGGATACCTATTGTACCATAATCACTCATTTCCTTGCCGCATGCTGGAAATAGGGCACAATCATGCAGCAGACAGCGGTCTTGAAAAATCAGGTTATTGGTTCCTGAATGTATTGTTACTCAAAATCGCCTTGTGGTTCGATTGTGCCGTGAATGAATAAAATCCAAAATCAGCAACGAAGGTTACGACCTGAAAATTGGCGAGAAGGACGGTACTTTGAGACGCCCTAGCTTCGACGTTCAGGCCCATGCCACCGATGGGAGACAAACTTGTTCCAGTGGACACGCCCATGTACGAATGTCCCCCAAGTCGGTACCTTGATATCTGGTGACGAATCCAGCGGTCTGTGGCAGCATGTGTTCATATGTCCAGGGCACATGTGGTGCACCGAGCATGGTGCGATTGAGCGCATGCACAAACCGTTGGTTGCTGATCACATTACACACCGTGTCCACGTCACCGTTGTACAGCAACACACGCACATCCGCGTCGATCACCTGTTCCAACTGACTGCTCACTTCCAGGTACTGCTGTTGGTACACGCTGCTCACGTTCGCACTGCAAGGGTACCGTATCATTCCAGCGTGCGGCAAGAGAAGATGTGCCTGTGCGCTACCTACTACGGGGCCCTGATAATAGTGCAGGAATGACACACTTGTGATGCAAAGCGTATTATAGTTGAACACACAGCCGATCTGCACTAGCACAACATAAAAGTCACTGATATGACACTCGTAATTCAACACAACACCAGACTGTCTGTAGCGTTATATTTCACACGCATGTGTCACCTTACCAACCTGCACGATGTCCAATTGGGCGCATCCGGTTTGACGTGGAGCGCGTTGCGCACGTCGGCTCGGTTCAGATAACCGGTGGAGTCGTTATGATGCGCACAAGCCGGCATCGACTGTGCACTGCAATAACGGTGTGCTTGTGATTGGCTTCAGTCACACAAAAGAGGTCGTGTCAATAACCTTGTCACTTTGAGAGCGGCCTGCATCCGTTTGATCTGTTGGCTGATGCCAAATCGACTGAAGTCGATCTGTTGTTGTTCGTTGCTGACATCATCAGAAGTCGGTTGTTGTTGTTGCACGTCGGCAGGCAGATAGCAGGCAAAGTAGAGGAAGAACGGATCGAAGTAGTAGTTGGATTGCATATATGCATCGATAGTCTGTGTGTGGGTGATATGAGGCATTGGCGTCCAGAGAGTACAACACGAAAATGTTTGCGTGAATTCAACTGCGACATGTGCACTGAGCAACCAACCAGCTGATCTCTGTACCCTGAATCGAGCCAACAACAACAAGTTTGCTAACCATGTTGTGACAAACACCACTGGATTCGTTCAATAAGTACGACCAGTAATCGCAATTTTCGGCGTTGCCCTGGCAGCATTGCGTCGACAGGTTCTGCCATAATCTGCGTGGTTAAGTACAAAAATGTGAACTTCAACTATAAATAACAAAGGGGAACACCCACACAAGGCGGCCCAAACAAAAATCACAAACACAAACAAAAAAACAAAAAAATAACAAAAAAACAACAAATAACCAACACAACCACAATAATAAAAAAAACAAAAAACAACAAAACAAAAAAAAAAAAAAAAAACAAAAAACCAAAAAAAACCCTGTATATGTCAGTTTGTTGATCCATGCGTGACAATACATTTCCCAGAAAGGGGTGTACGATGACCCGCGTGGGAACGATTATTTTGCGTGCAATGTTCAGCAAACAGTCTATTTCTTACGTAAACGCAAATTTAACCACTTCCCAGCTTCCCTTTTCCCGGAAACGTACTGTAGAAGGGCGTACACCCGCCTCTTTGTTGTGCGAGCAAGTCTATAAGTGCATTAGAGAAGACGAAACTGCTCAGAAACCAGTGCATGGTAATAGTTGTAGGGTACGATCGTGTTGACTTGTCTCGGATAGTCCAGTGCGCCATCGCCAATTGCAATGCCCTTGAAAAAAACCGAGTGTCAAGTACGCAAACGAATGATAGACCGATTTTAAAAAATTCTCAACCTTGAAATATGGAAAATTCTCCTTGTCTTGCACGAGCAGCGTTGAGAGAGTTGGTATGTAGATGCCGGCGTAGGATTCACCCGTCACAAAGAAGTCGTTCTTTTGGTATTCGGGAAATTTTTTGTTGAAGAACGTTTTTAGCGCCAGGTGATTGTCCATGGCTGTCTGTAATCGTCCTGTTAGCAGTTGGATTTTGTTTATTTGCGACACAAATTAATTTTAAACGATGCTGTGTGTATGCTGAATGTATGCAATGCTTCCCGCACGTCTCGTTTGCGTGCCGACGCCCGCTTTCTTACTCATTGTTCAGCTCCCAGTATAATGTGTATATGCGTTTGCTGCAAGTGTCGCGATCAAGCATCAGAGAATGGTTTTGAAACATCAGGTAAACTGTGCGTTCAGAAATTTTGTGCCTTGTCATGTCCAGAATAATGATTGGATGGTTCTGTAAATCTAGAAATTGGACCACAACCGTAGTTGGGAACTTGTGAATGTGACATGCAAACAAGAGGGTATTCCAACAAAAGTGACAGGCTACTTTTGCGACACCATCTGTCTCGCCACGAACGAACGAACAAAAAGCACAACCAAACCAATAGAACGCAACAAACATTGTCATCGTTGAACCAGTTCCAGTCATATCCATCAGACGCGTAACTGAATCCGACGCCGACCGGGCTCTCCACAAACAACACATTGGCGACCTGCTCATCAAGCGTGTGTTGTGCTCTTCAGGGGCTGCTTTGCGGGGGCGGCCAAATAAACCAAAGAACCTTATTCCATGAGTAGACGTTCTCTTCCAATTTGGCCCCCATTTCAGCAGCCCTGAACGGACCAAGTTCATCGAGCAGCCCTGACAGTGAACTGCAGCCGGGGCCACCGTTCAACCACAAAACAACGGGGTCGTTCACGGGGTCGTGCTGTGATTCGACAAACCTGAAACATTATTTATGCAAGTCCTCATCGAAAACAGCATGAAAACTCCAGACCAGATGCATGTAGGTACATGAATCCAGTTCGAAAATTTTTTGTTGACCACTGATGTATGTATATATTCGCATTGTGGTGTACCGGTCATCACACACACACACACGCATCACCGAAGGGCCAGTAAGAATTTATAATACATAAAGCTGATGGACGACACTGGGTGATCGTTGAACAACAAGTGACAACATTTGTGCCTGGAGGACAAAACAGCGGTAAAAAACCAGCTGGGGGAATAGAGCGGCTTTTCAAGAACATGGGCGACTCAAAGAGATTTGTAATTGGGGAGGCTTAGCCTACGCCGAAAGCTAGTCTGATCGCAAGTCAAGGCCTGAGCCCATGCATGATGTCCAAGATTCAAGTTTTGAAAGAAAAACTGCGGACGCTGTTTTTCCCCGCCGTTTTTTACCGCTGTTTTCTCCGTACGGCAGGATCGGATCTTACCAATAAAACAGATAGTGGTTGTCGCTGGCTTCCAAATACCCCGCGTAATGTTTGAATTTCAATCGTAATTGCACGTTGCCGGGCAGTCGGTCGGTGATCAAGTCTTCAGCTGGAGCTGCATTCGATAACACGATACAAGAAAACACGGCCAGCAAGACTGGACAAAAATGTTTCATCTTGCTTCCCTGTTTCGCTCAAAGACCGTCGGAGAGTTTTTTAATGCACGAAATTGAAACACTGCCCAGTCCACGCTACTGATGCCCTCACTCGCAGTCAAATATGGTAGCTGGAAGGCACGTTTTATTACAAAAGGTGGCATCAAGGTCTGATAAGGAAAACGTTAGATATTGAATAGTAAGTACGCATATGTAGTACATAGTAAGAGATAAGGTGTAGGCACAGTATTATCTGAAACCACTACACGCAGGCACATAGAAAGTTCAAAGTTTCACAAGAACCATCGCCAGTTTGCCGTGATGTTGTCCGACAACGACTTTCATTCATGTTTGGCCGATCTGACCGATTTCGTCGACCGCGCTGAGCTGCGACGTCGATGCTGCTGCACTTGCATGGTGTCCTTCTGGACGTACTGCTTCTGTGGCTTGTGCTGTTGCTCTTGCAACAGGTGAAACACCTGGTCCATCCGATGCTCCAGGAACTTCAAACGATCGTTCAACGACCTGAGCATATGAAGATTCAGTTTGGCATCTATAAATTCGTAAATGGAATGTCATAAAGTGACAGGACGCGTACGCACTTCTCGGACATTTCAGGTTTGTCCATGACAGCCTCGTGCACGGTTTGTATTTCGGTCAGCACGGTTGTCAGTCTGAAGTCATGTCAACAGCAGTAATCGTGCACTGGCATTGTGCTCATAGGAATTATGCGTTTCGACCTATGGTCACGTTTCGTTCTGTGTTTTGTGTTCCTACCTGTTTTCACAGATGGGCGGTGCACCAGGTGATCGTCAGTTCACTTCGAATGCACCAGATATTGGTCGCACAATGGCTATATAAGAATTCATCAAAATCAATCCTGATTTTCACGTTCAGTCACTCTTAACTACTGCGCTATTTGTGATTCTCACAAAACATTTTCAGCTGAAAATAATCTAGCAGATCAACCACGTTGCCGCAGGTCTGAAACATTCTCTTTACTACGTGTTTTGTGTGTGATCGCGCAACGCAACGTCATTGCCCCGTCACTAGCCTGCTTTGCGATTCAGGAAAAAATTTGACCAATTCTTATAAAGTCATTGTGCGACCAATATCCATGTGACACCAAAAACAAACACGAGCTGGTCTAACGCATGCGCTCGAAAAACATCACTGTTGCTTGTGCAACTTCACATAATGTATGTACATGTAATGTAGGTATTATACGTGGGTGGTCAGCGCAACTGTTTCCGGAGACACGCACTGATGTCACAAGTCACAATGTGAATTTTGCAACATATTTATGCAACATGCAACATTCAACGCGCTTTTTTGTTTACTTTTCATTTGTGTCAACAATTCGACGATCAAGTTGTTCATATCGAGCTCGGCCCATTTGCGTCAAGTAACGGTCCTTGGCCTGTTTTTCGAAAGTGCTCAATCGAAGATTCTGCGTCTCGAAGTTCACTCCTGCGATGCGTTCGGTGAATTGAACAGATTCACAGACATGTGGTCAACGTGAATAAACGAACTGAAAGCATTGAATGTTTTTCGTTTCTTGCCGACCAATTTGAAACATCCCCAGACCCAGAATCGCCATAGAATAGCCAGCAGCACAAATGGCGGAGGCAGCGGCGGCGTTTCGTAGAATGTTCGCACGATGTAGTACCGATTGAACCGCCACACCTTCTCCGATCGCTCTTGCACTACTTGGAACGAATAGCTGAAACGTCATATAATAACGTATATCCTGCGTTGAAGGTGCTGATGGATTCGCACTGACGATGACCTGGTGCACCGCCCGTCTCTGCGAAAGCAGGTATGTAGAAACGAGCAAGCAAAAAGCACATTTTGTAGTACAATTTCGTTGTCATACTCGCCTGAACATTGCGATCAACAAGTTTAGTAGCAGCACGTTGGTCAACAGCATGTAAATTCCGAACAATATTGGCACCAAGATATTCTTCTCCGGGCACGAATGCAGCGTTGGATTGTTGGACAGAATCGTTTCATTGTTTGAACACTGCTCTCCGTAGTTTGCTGTAAAGTTGTGAAGAAACATGATTTTTTTTGTTTATGTGTTTCTTACCATAACCTGAAAATATATGCACTAGTTGACCTTCAACTCTGTCGAGAAACAGTTCGCCGAAGATCTGCCAGTAGGGCGTGTAGACCGCTTCAACCAGCACCTTCGGTTTGAATGGCTCGTGTGGAAAAAGCAACGCCTGAAGAAACGAACGTGAGTTGTGCGTCCGACAGGGCTGGAGAACCAGGGACTTTTATTCACCTGCATGGCCACACCGAAGCTGATGACAAAAACGATGAGAATCACTATGAAGAACAGAAGATCTTTCAGCTGAAACAACGGTGGTTTTGGTTGAAAATGGCATTATGCGACGTCGATGTCACAATCACAAAAACGCTGACCATTTTCTGAATCATGATAATCTTTGGTCCGATGGATCGCCATGCCAGGAACAAGAACATTATTCTCAGATACTCCAACAGCAGAATGATGGCATAGATGATTCTGGACATAGAAAATGTCTGATGTCTGTTGTTCCGGTAGTTTGAACCGCGCGAGTTGCATACAATCAGCGCTTCTGCTTATTTCACCTACTACCTTGCGTAACGCACGCATTCGTCGCATTTTTGCAGCCTCAAAGTGATTGCAGTGATCATCAAAGCATCGACAATCAGGTCGAACTGATTCCAGAAGGAACTCATATGATTGCGCAGCTTAAAGTACATCGTACGGGCGTTACGGATGAACACCTGTAGGATTTTATTGACATGTGTATGTTGGTTACATACACAGTTGTCGAACAGCGGGTATGTGGGCCTCGTTCTCCCTTGTCCCCGCCCAGAGCAAGAACGCGCACCTCGTGAATTTCCTTGACGAGCAGGGACAGCATCCATATCCATATCACCAATTCACAAATCACATGCACCTCGCCATCGAGCAGCTTGTCGAACTTGTGCAGCGGATTTAGCACGACATACGTGAAGATGCCCAGGAAGATGATGTACCAAAGCTGTGGCAAAATAAAAATAAGTTGCCGTTAGTGATAATCTGTAACTGATTTTTCAACAAATGCATACCGTATTGCTATAAAACTTGGTGACCGGCGCATTGTAGAAATGATGTATTGCTGTCATAAACGGTATGGCGTTGCCGCCACCGGCGCCTTTCGTTCTGTTCGCTGTCGATGCGCGGCCCAATACGGCCACTTGACGCACTCGCGATGGATTCGTCGATTCTGCTTTCAATCCATCCACCAGCGTGTCGGACAGCGTGTCTATCTTTTCCGGTTCTTCTCGTGCTTTGAATCGAATGATCGGAATGAACAGCGGACAGATCATCACCAAAATGATCTGAAACGCTCAAATTGTCGAATTCGGACAAAACCATATATTCGTATAATGCAAACATTGTCTCCACTTGCCCGCCAGTCTTTCATGTAGTCGCCCATTTCGCCGTACCAAATTGAGTTCAGTTTCGTTTGAGCGCACGGTTGGTACATGAAGTCCTGAACACGCCATCAGATCGTGACAAGCAACAATAACAGAAACAATAGACACAAACGCGATTTTGCTTGTGAAATTGATGACATGAATGCGATAATCACCATGAGCAGGGGCTGTTTTGACGTCAATTTAAAAGCCTAATTTATTTTGCGAAAAAAACAGTCAGAGAACAGCTCGTAAGTCTAATTTACCATCAACTCCTTCGATTCGGCCAGCACGAACAGCGTTGTGTCGCCCCAGCTGCGCAATCGACGGACCAGCAGATCCCTGGCCGTGTCTTTGTTGATCGAGTAGCACGTCGCCAGCACACCACATGCCAGTTGCTCGTAGTACCTGCAGATCATGCGTGCACACTGCCGCGGTTGCAACCATATTGCTCATAATAAGCACATGCTTACTCTGATTCGGCCATGAGTTCGTTGGACAGGTCTGTCTCCTCCTGCCGCATCGCCTCACGCGACAGCGCTTTGAGTAGACAGGATGCAATCAGTGCACTGCCGATACAGTCAGGTGTCATGTTCCATAGCATTCGCGCTAACGCGTGTCGATTGAACATCAATGCCCACAGGAACAGTTCCTTCTCCGGATGCACGAACGCGTATTCGTTCGCACCGATCTCCCTGCAGGTCGCGTGCGTCAGCAGCACTGTTGGCGTCTGTTTGGTTGATGGACTAAAATTACGTTGCTATTAGAATTTAATGTCCACGGAATTGAGCCACGACGTCAGGCTTGAATGTGATATTGGCACAACTGGTTGCATTTGTTAGTTTTGTGAGACCGAACACAACAATTTCACAAGCTCTCCCTCCACGAACCGAAGCAAGTGCCGCGCGGACAGCCTGACTGGGTCATTCAAGGCGGACGGATCCGATGTTTGTGTTTGCAGATCCTGTAGATCGGGCTCGAGGTCATCCGGTTGACCGGGCAACGATTGGGCTGAGGGCGGCTTGCCGAACAACGATGGTTTGCGTGAGTCCAGCACCTGAGAACGTACGCCAAACTTTTGAATAATGAGTTTATGATACTCAATTAAATTCTGCGTCGTCCTTAAAAGGGAAATTGCACATTCCTAATCGCCTTTTGATTTTTACAAATGTTTTGACAGCAATGCCCACATTGTACGTACACAGAATGTGCAATTTCCCCTTCAACCGCACGAAGACCAATACCGTTTCCGGACTCATCATCTCATGGGCGCTCAATTTCTTCCTGATGGGCGCTTGGTCGCCGTTTTCACTCTTGAACAGCACGTATTTGGTGGCCGAGTAGAAGGCGGTAATTTTGTCGTCGAGCAGATGCGCGATCACACGACCGGCCAGACCGAGCAGGTTCGAGTCGTGACGACGCGTCGATTTGTCGATGAACGCGCGGTAGACATGCATCAGTGAGCAGCGCTGATTCAGATGCATCTGCAGCAACACATTAGCTTTATTCTCAGCTTTATTCCTTCCTGCATATAATTTGTCTCTGAGACAGGCAAGCCAGTCACCAGTCACAGGTACAGTTCCGGGTGCAATTCTAGGCTGAAAGTTGAAGTCGCGTGCACGCGCGTGCACGCGGCGTGCACGCGGCGTGCACGCGCGTGCACGCGACTTCCTAGTGCTAAAGCATAGGGAGCGCACGCCAGCGCACGCGCAAAACTTCGCGTGCACGCGCGTGCACGTGCGTGCCCGCGCGGGCACGCGAAGTTACTTCGACGTTTGCCGCTACTTTGCACTGTTTCGCACGCGCGTGCACGCGCGTGCACGCGACTTCAACTTTCAGCCTAGAATTGCACCCGGTACTGTAGTATGTATGTACATACATACTGTATATCGTTAAATCTGACCATATAGCCGAGGAATCGCAGCTTCAACTTGCATTTTACCTGCGAGTTGTGAATTAAATTGCGCAGGATCATTGCCATTGTGGACAGATCATCATCGAGACACGTCTGATAGAGATCCTTGAGTCGTCGAACGGTCAGGAACTCGGTCAGTTGCACCCCATTATCAATGAACAGCTGCACAAAGTCGTCACGACCCTGCACCAGCGCTTCGTACATCACCGTGTCGAGCGACATGTTCTGAAACATCATCAAAGAAAAATTGTTGCGTCAAGATCACAATTGGTGCCATGATCTCGCGACACGCATTTCATTTTAATTAAAAAGAAGTGTATCGATCGTCACCCGACACCCATTTTTTTAATTTTTTGGGTGGACAAGAATAATAGCCGCACCAAGTTTGGTAATGTTTGCCAACCACAACGCGCTACGCCCTTTTCTCACGTCCAATAAACCAGTGGAGTGTGTTAGCCGACGTTCAGACACACCTTCTGTTGTGTGTGACACCAATGTATAAAGCAGATGCGACGAACGCCATTGAACATCAGCAATTCTCACCTGCCACGTTGATCGCTTCTCCAGAGTGAATATGTGTTCGCGGGCAATGTCAGCGCGATTCCAGATTAAAGCCAGATCAATTTGAATTTGGGCGTTGGTCTTGTGCGCTGCAAGTGCAATTCAGTAACTTCCACTGCATTCACTTTGCTTGGCGGGGTGACTGACCTTTCAGGAGCCCTTGTAATATTGCCTTGTCCAGCTCTCCGCAGCCTGCCTCGTTTGGCTCGAATACTGTTATCTGAAACATACAGTAATAGTGACGTTTACAACCATTTTCTGAATATTTTTCGAGACTCTTAATGTTCGAACTGACCAAGTTTCGGTGCGGAATGATTTCCATGATTGTCTGCACGACGTCCGGTATTTCATCCTGTGTTTTCACCATCAGAAATTCCTCGACTAACAAGCGAACTTCGTCCGCGAAGCCAGTTGGGACGTAGAAATCGTCGCTGGAGAGAGACGAATGTGTAATATGTAGTTCATCTTTCAGCTGCAGAGACCCATTTTCTTGTCAGTGTCAGAAAATTCGTTTAATGTTCATTACAGACGCGATGTGAGAAGCACATCGAGACCAATGTGTAACACGAACCTCAGAGTTTTCCTCGTTCGCTCATAGCATTTGACCAGAATGTCGGCCGCACGACCCGATTGCTTGATGAGCACCACAGGAATATGGTTCATAATCGCACGGTGCATCGTGCGAACCGTATTTGACCCGCCCTCGAGCACAATCATTATCACCGGAGTGTTCACACCTGACGCATTTGGCAATGTAATCTCAACACAATCATTCGTATGCTACATTTAATGTGGTAAACTCAGATCGTCGACTATATAAAGTCGTCACTTCAAACAAAACGGCCCTGGGTGAGCGTGAAACATAACACGTGGCATTCGGCGTGTGCTGATGACCTTAGTTGACTATCTCAGTTGACCACATATAAATCGGCCATCAATCAACGCGCAAACTCACATTCCGACTGATGTTTGACGTCGGACTGCAAGCAGAACGGGCATTTGCGTCGAATGTGGTCCTCGATGGTTGCACGCAGCTCGATGTCGGCACCGTACTGTCCCTTTGTGCCGTTATCAGCGAGCAGAAAGTGCGTGTGATTGTGATCGAGCATCGCGTGACCGACCGTACAGTCGCGCAGATGGTACAACGCCGGGAACTTGCCGCGTTGACCGTCACGACATTTCAGCGACAGTTCGTTGTCTGAAGAGAATGTTTTTTTTGAGGTTTTAGTGTCGGCGACGCTCAATTTAATGGCAGACAACCAATTCGGTTGGACAGGTCACCGAGAAAGTATCGTTCGAGGTTGCTGATTATTCTTTGGGTCAACCGCGGTGACTCGGCTCGCTCTTGTCTGCCATTCTCATCGGGTTTGACTTGGCATCAAAATGTTGTACTGTACACAATACTCCCATCTGTGACACCTCAGCCAGCTGGCCATGCGCGTCTATGCGCAACACGCGTGTGCGCTTTTCAGCCATTGCTCAAGTGACTGACTGCTGCTTCACAACAGTGTGTAAAGAGCAAAAATATTTTATGCCCACTCAACCCCAAGTCAATCAAAATCGCTGCGATTGAGAAGAGATATCGCCTTGGGTTATAGTACTGTCATCAACTCAGATCGCCAACTGTTATCGTCAACTCCCACGTATCATTTCTCGCGCAGCTCATTCGGGCTGCTTGAGATGTTGACGAGAGTTGACCACTTGAGTACACGACTACACCATTAGTGACTTGCCGACAATTCCCCAGGCAGCAATGCCAATCGCAACCACTTTTCGCGAATCGTTGGACAGTCTGCATTCGTGTAGCGCCTCGCCGACGTACTTCATCACGCCCGCCGCTGTGCCGCCCGTTATGATCCATGCGTCTGTATGGGGGCGAACACAACAAAGTTCATGATGTTCTGTTGACATTATTATGCCACTTAGTGGTGACCTTGCCATCTCAGGCCAGTCTCACACGCCCCCGACCTGTTGTCGACAGAATGTTCTGCAGTCCCTGTTTGAAAGCGTCCTTCAGTCCTGTTTTAATGAGGAACTTCCTCGCCCCGCCGGTGATCGACAGAACCATCTTGGGCGCCGGCAGCTGCCAAACGTCGAGCAACAGCGTCCACAGCAGCTCGGGGTTCGTGCTCCAGTCGACGCGGACGTACTGCAAGTTGTTGTTGGGAAGCGTTAATATCTCAAAAAAATTCGACGTCCTTAAATTAATGTTTCATTTTTATATAACACACGGGCGCCATCGTTTCACTGAATCCACCGGTTCCGAATCCACTGAACGATATCTGCCCGTACGCGTTGGTCTCCCGCGTCTCCGTGTTCTCTCGCTGATTCCAGTCATCGGTGCGTTTCGACAGATGCCCGATGCCTCGATTGTCGTGCCATTCAAGCTCTTTGCCGCATCTGAGGAGCAAAAAAGTAAAAAGTTGACTCTAGATATTTTTCTGTAAATCTGAATCGTATCGCTCACTTGCAGTTCGTAGAGTCCGAATTCTTGCGCACGTACGCTTTGCATCTCCGTTTCTTCAGATTTCTCTCAACGAAGGTTCGATAACGGTCCTGTTGTAATTGTGCAGTATTGAATTATTTCAAGGCGAATCCAGTCAAAAAGCTCTACATAGTGTAATACTAGGTGAGTGCACCTTGACGTTTTCCGCCTGTGGCAACAGCCCAATGAGTGGTTGTGTCATCAAACTGATCGTGATCTTGCTTTTCGCCCTGATCACCGCGTCGCTGTATCGTGGCCGCGGTGTGTCGTCAACTATCGGCACCGCTGTTTGCAACGGCGCAAGATTGATGACCTGTTTGGCCTTGGTCTTCTTCCGTTTCACAACCGGTGTCGTGGAAGACATTGCGCTTCAGTTATAGGTGAGATTAAGGCCTAACACATCTGCACTCGCGTGCAGTTCGTCCTTAGACAAGGCCTGATTTTAGGAAATTGAGAACCTGAAATTCGTGCACAGATTACGTACATGCACCTATATCGTGGTAGCCACTGTATGCGTACAGGTACTATTAGTAACTTAATCATGTGCCGAGTGCAGCAGCACGCTGTCTGCAGTGAGACACGCACATGCGGACGGAGTCGTTATTGTTTGTCGTTGCTAAGTGACTGGTCGCAGACAGTTGTCCTGCGTGTACGCGCTGTACATCAGCTATTCAACTGGCTCATAGTCATAACCCAGCTGATGTATACATACATAAACCCGTCGATGTTTGTGTTGTGCCAAGTTCCTCCCATTTTCTGACTATCTACCAAGAACTATTGGTACATACAGTGTAGCTGCGGTAGGTATATGTACGTGTATCGTGCATGTGCTCTGTGTGCTGAGTGCTGATGAATAGCACAAATAGACAATGCTGTACATATACCTAATACGTAGATACAAGAAGAAAAATGCCTGCTGTCGCACGGCAAGAATCAGGATATGGTTCTCGGTGCACTGGGTGCTGTCTTGTGGACGTGCTTTGCACAAAAGATGATAGATCAATAACGATACGATTTAGCCTTGTGGGCACGCATTGCGTTATATCGTAAAAGAGAACTGTGGTGACCGCGTATGTTTCACTCAACCTACAAAGTTGAGGTGGAGCATTTATGGTGGTATCTACTGGCGCTTTTGTCATTGACAAGGCCCAGGGCGCCATTGCATTATGGGCCGAAACTGCATCCACAGATCTAACGCAATGCGTGCCCACAAGGTTAAATCGTATGGTTGTCGGTATCGTGCTGGTCGCATATAAAACACCTATACAAGATGGTTTACTGCTCAAAGTAAAAAGATATCAATAATTACGCACAAGAACAAAAGGCGAGTAGAAACATCACCGAAACCAAGGAAAAGTTCATCTGCCAAAATTTGGCATTTCTTCGGTTTCGGTGATGTTTTTACTGTCGGATGAGGCGACGACGGCAGGCTGTCGCATGTTCGATGCGTACTATGGTTACGACTCAAGAGTAGATAAAACGATTATGCGTTGCCCGCAATATGGTTCCCTTTTTGAAATGGAATGCAATGCCTCGTTCTAAATTCTGATCGCTTTCCTTTTCTTCGGTTTCGGTGATGTTTTTACTCGCCATTTGTTCTTGTTCGTTTCTAATCACTGATATTTTTTACTTTGAGCAGTAAAACCATCTTGTATAGGTGTTTTATATACGACCAGCACGATACCGAGAACCATACCCTGATTCTTGCCGTGCGCCGTTTCTTCTTGTAGACATTGCATCATTACGAAATTTCTGTGTATTGCATGTAGGGCACATCAGCACATTTGAGTTTGAATCATAATTCCCGAAACAATCAGAATGTAATATACATATTTATATGAAAAGTCCACAAGTTTGTGGCACGCACGCACGCACAATACAGCTGGGTCATACAAATTCTTGTTGCAGATATGCAGAAGTTGCAGTCTGTGGTTGCCCCAATCTGTTACTGATCAACTGACGTGACAGTAAATGGTGCTGTTTCCAACTTCGGCACTTTCGGTTTTGTTTCTTTCAGTTTCTCCAGCAGTCTCGCTTCGAACGACAGAATGTGAGCGTCATGGGCTGCTTTATGATAATGTTTCATGTGCTGTTTGCCGGCTCGTAACGAGGCGAAATAGGTTTGAGGACACACGCTGCAGCGATGAGTCTTGTCCGTGGGTTCATGTCTCTGACGATGTCGTCCACTAGTGAGCACACCACAAACGTCGCAGATGAATGATCGGGCCGGCGGTTTGTAACTGAGCTGTGTCACAGGGTCAGATGGGGCCTGAAAATAGCACCGCTGTAATACAATGTTGAGTTCAAGGGATATCGGAGTGTGCCTTTTTCCGTATACCTACATCACCTTGGTCGATATCAAACTTGGTGATCGGATGTGACTTGCCTAGGTAGCGCATGATTCATGCATTAAGGACATCAAGAAATTTATTGCAGCCACTAGTTTTGTCCGGCCTGTAAGTTATTCATTTTAGGTGGGGGAACATCTTTCATTATTAGTGGTATGTATCTCTAAATTTCTTAATATCCTAAAATAAAAAAAGTTACGTGACCAAGTAATCACTTCCGATCCGATCACCAAGTTTGATATCGCTCCTCGTTACTGTGTCATCATTCTCAAAAGCTACGTACATCTAGGCACACAGAACCTCTATTTGCGCTGCTTGGCCAAGCATAACACCGGTATCAGGAACGAATGAAATGCCAATGGGCATGATAAGCGGTCGAACATTGTGGTGCACGAGTTGAACGTGCGTTTCAACATCAGCCCATTTGATGAAATAGACCTGAAACGCGGCAACTTGTCAATATCCTTCTTCATCGAAGCCCTAGGCCCTTATTTTGAAGAGGTGCAGATCGGGACTTTCGGTAGATTGATGCAGCATGATAATTTTATTTTAGTTTATATATGTACCACTGCAAAGGCACCGGTTGTCAAAAACATGCACTGCGCCCACATATGCACTGCGAACAGAATCAGGCTAATTCTTTAGTCGTCAACGCAAGTCGTCACGTTGGTCGCCAACGGTGCCAGACCAAAGCAGCCTGAATGGGCGCGTGCGACGGAAATGTACATACTGTACATACGGTATGTGCATGACGACATTAAGGCCTAACTATACTTCGTTCTCTCAGAGAACAAAGAACAAATTCTCGCGCGCTGATTGGCTGTTGAACATACGTGGACCAATCAGCACGCGAGCAACCCAAAAAACAATATACATAGGCCTTAAGACTACGTTGATAAGCAGCGTTGACCACGTGAATCCCGCAAAATCACATCAGCCTCACCCGATCACACGCCATGCACTGCATGCTTTGATTCGCTATGTCGTGCCTCTCTGAGTGCTTGTCCCGTGCGTCACAGCTCTCGCATTGACTCGCAATTGATTCCAAGTCCTGATAAACAATACCGATCGTTGGAACCGCCAGCAGTTACTGCTTTTTGAATGAAGATCAGCACACAAGATTACCGTATGCTTGTCCTCTAGCAAATCGTGTTCTTGTTTCACGTGCATGCGCGTGTTGGATTTCTTCACTGACGCCTGCTGTTCGGAACACGCCTAAAGACGTTCGATACCGTCGTCGTTTCTTACTGAACACCGATACACACGTCTTGTTTGCATCATTCCAGCATACAGTAGTAGCGCATGGCTCACTTGTGGTTGTATTAACTCGTTGCCCTCTCTCACTGACATGCACTTTCATGTGCAGCAAGTGAAAATCTGCTTGTGGTGCTTTTTACAATTCAATTGGCCAGAGACGTTCGCACCGACAAGACCTGGCACCTCGCTCGTCTGTGAAAATACGGCCGCAACTGCCACAACTGTCACTATGCTGTCACATCATTTTGCATCTGAACTCACTTGTTCAACAGCTGATACTATGCTCGCATTCACATCGTCACCGTGGTATCGTTTCAAATGCCTGTTGGCGTATCGTGTGTTGCCGAAGTAGAGCTCGACGCAAACATTGCATTTGAACGGCTTATTGGTCGGGTCGTGCGCGCGTTCGTGCTTGTTCGTCAACGGTAAACCACAGAGAGCGCAGCGTTTGGATTGTGACACCCGAGCCTGAAACGTTAGACCTGTGCTGCAGTCAATTAAAGTTATGGGCAGACTTCAAGAAGGCGCGCAGTCAGTGTGCGTGAACGCATTCAATTGGCATGTGCGCATGTGCCCTGATTTGGCAAGCACATCGTACATAGACCGCAATTGATTGCGTTTGTGCTTTCATGTGTTCGGTTCTTGTACACATCATTGTGCAAGTCTTATATCTTGCTTAACACGAGGGCTGAGCTCCGTTTGTCACCTCAAACATTGCCGGTCATTGTTTTCCCATCTATAGGTATATACAAATGTAACCAATCGCTTTATGGCGAGCAAAAGTTATCGTCTCTGGCGTTTCTGTTGTTCCTTGATACGAACCGGTTGAGTGTGTTCGTTCACTGCCCGTCTGTGTTGTCGGTGCTCCACGAGGCCTTTCACGACTTGCGAATGGCAGAAAGGAAGGGTCACACCTGCAAACCAATGACGCAGTTGATACCGGTGATAGACATTACATGTACATACTGTAGGTACCCTAGATGATACTACAGCTGAAGCAATTCACCTCGGCTGACATTACATATGCAGATGGTATAGCTGGCCGGGTAATGCCATTTTGGAGATAATGGTACACAGGGAAAATGCCCTCATGCCCTAGCTACATCAGTGCGTACAAACTTCCACAGAAGATTGCCGGCCAGCAACACTTATACATACTGTATACAGTACGCAGATACAATTGTGGTGACACCTGCAGACACATAGATGCAATACCAGCTCATGTTTCGCAGAATCAGTGGAATCATAAAGTTATACCCATTGACCCCTGGCGTCAGACACTCATGTTTACCACGATTTTGCATTTCAATATGGAAAAAACTAACGATTCGCAGTTGCTGACGTAATAAGCTCGCCGAACCCCTTGAATTGTTGGGCGAAAGACGTGGATTGTTCTGCTCTCTGTGTGTTGCTGGGTTGCATCCACCGGTTCGATTCCTTCCGTTCTGCACCCTGGTCAATGTCTTGGGCCTCTGTCAATCTCTCGTCAACTGTTAGCCTTCGTTTCTCGTTGACCATATCCATCAGCTCGATTTGCGTGGGCGGTTTAAATTCAGAATGTGTTGGTGGGTCCTGTTCCGGCTCTGTGTTGGTGCTCTGATGTTCGGTTGCAGTTCGACACGTTTGGGTGCTGCTCTGCAAAAGAAAACCTGAGGTGTTGATTTTGTGTGAGGGATGGAGAGGTCAAATCTTTTTACTGGCAACCGCAATTGGCGAGCGGGTCGGGTGACCTGACGGGTACCATAACTTATACCAGAATCAAGAAAACCTTACGTGTGTAACTTTGGACTGCCGCTGCCGCATGCACTGGTGCATCAAACTGTTCAGTTGGAGATGTTTCGTTACGTCGATTCGTGCGTTGACCTAAATTTAAAAACTGAACAATTATTCATGAAATGTGAGCTGCAAAAAAGGGTGTGTGAGAATATGCAATAACATTGGCAATCGCAGATCAAAGAATCGACATTTTCTGACCCGTCCTAAAATCGCTTGGGTGTTCAAGAGCATTGGCGTCACATTTGTATACGACCCTCATCAGTCGAACAAGATAAACGCCGATAGAAAATTTCATCAAACTTGATGAACGTCAAAACTGTGTGAACAACTGACACTACGTTGTCATCAAGCAGTGGATTTGTGCGTCCGAAAACCGCTCCAAACTACATAAATCATGCACAAGTTTTTGTTAAACGCACATTTACCAACCTTGACTCTTTCCACTCGTCCATGTTGATATTGAAAGTGTTCAATCAAGTGGTCAATTGTTGGAAACGGTCGGAAACATCTGAAGAAACATGAGGCCCAATCAGTCACCAAAAGCGGTACTGACCGTTGCAGATCATCTTAAAAACGCAACGATAATGTTGCTACAGGCCTGTTTCCAGCGGTCCCACGAAAACGTTCCCACGACAGTGCATGCAAACGGCCACCTGAGGACAAATATTAGTGGGTGACATCGCCGTGATGCGCGGTTCCCACTCTGGATCACCAAAAACTGGAGGCTTACAAATTGTATGACTAACACGCAGCAATCATATGGCTGATAGTGACAATGCACAATCGATAGGTGAGCCTGCATTTCGCGCTCAGTCGGCAGGACGACGTTCTTGCAGAATGACGGGCAAATGTACATCTTTTGATATAATTCTTCTGAAGTTTGAAATTTGACAGACATGCTGAAAAGAATCGTTACACGCACGTGACCAGCGAATGGCTAAGAGTCTCGATTGGGCAGATGCCAGGCTTCGGTTCCCTGGTCAGATCGTTCACTGCAGTGGGTATACCTACATACAGTACATCTGGTAATACTAAATTTCCAAATTCGCTGCCGCACAGCAAAATACATCCCGTAGTTAATGTCAGGTTCTAAACCCGAAAGTCAATTTTTGAAACATTCGGGCAAGACACCCACGTGCAGCTTGCCAGTCAGCCAGGCTGCTGCGCGCAATGTTTCATAACTGCGCGTGGTTAGTGTTCGGGTTTAGAACGTTACATTGAGGCAGCAAATTTCGAAATTTACATTTAGCATCGGGCGGGCTCGGAAATCAAGCACAACCACAGACCATGTATTTCTGAAATTATTGCAGAGCAGGAAAAATGTTTTGAAAGTAGCGCTGTTGCGGCGAACGTTCAAAGAAGTTTTGTTGCGCAAAGAAAGACCACGCGCCTGTTTATGAAATAATTCACGAAAGTATGATCCATAAATGATTTACACTGCACATACAGTGTACGCGACAGATTAGCTGCAATCGAGACTTATAGTGGTTTCAAGGACGTTATAGTGATCATGATTACAATAGGTACTTCATCACTTGATAAGACAGGCATCGAAGAAAATTTTCGACATTGCTAAATTCTCGTTTCTTGTATATATGTAGCACTGCACACATCAACAGATAAGATCTGCAGCGTCCACGAAATATATTGATTGAGTACCTTTCAGCGTACGTCAAATCATAAGTTTTATCTTCGACAAAAGCGGTTGACCAGCGTACGGGGTACGGGCACAAAAATCAAAGCAATAAATCAAACCCATCTCAGTCCCAGTCTGCGAGACTATGGGTGGCAAATGTTGGTTACATGGGCAGACTCCTGTAAAAGCCACAAATGAAAACGCTTGCGTGTTTGTGTCATCAACTCACAACGCCGAGTTCTTCCCAATGTGATAAAAGGATACGTTTTATTGAACGTATAATACATAATATGCAAATCAATAGTAATTTACGGCGTGTGAAAATTTTGTCGTGAAAAACCAAATGGTTGCATACATAATGTATGTACCTGTACGGTTTTGCTAAAATATGTGTGTATACGTATCTGAATTCTCACCTTTCGTGTTTGACCCAAGTTCAAAATTTCCTGAATTCAAAACGTTAAAGACATGACATTGAAGTACGTACATACATACGTAAGCAGACACAAACCTATCCATTTCATAATTTGTCCTTATATTTCGTCATGCTGAAGTCTCAGTCCTCCTCTTCATGACTTTCGGCTTCGAGTATGTCGGTCAATCGATTCAGTTCAGCTGTTACGGTTGCGTTCGGGAACAACTTATTGTCGATCATATGTATGCTGCGCAGGTAATCACGGTCGGAGTCAAGCGGTTGGCTCTTATTTGTCAGGACCGTTGCGAAATAAATCAAAAGGAAGAGAACGAAACACATCGGATAGAATACGCGCGCCATACGGTCCCAGTGCCTGGCGCTGTAGAGCAGCTTGTGCTGGCGTGTCTGGGCGGCGGAGGCGTTGACCGTTGTTCGTTTCGCATTCTGCGCCAGCGAATTGACGAACGCGAATTCGACGAGCACGAAAACGGCGAACAGCTGACACGTGACATGCCAATAGTCGATGGCGGTCAGATAGGTCAGATCGGACGGCGTGTGTTGACGCAGCGACTGAATTAATGAACGTGACTGGCCATGCAGCCAATTATTCGGGGCTACTTGTTTAGTAGTCAACGCAAATGGCCGACGCTGCTCGTCAACGCAGCTCAGCACACGTATAGTAACACCACACCAACACGACCCCGATTTCGGAGGTTACAGATTGGTGAAACATTCATACGTGGCTGCTGATTTGGGAAATCTGACACGTTGGTATGATACAATGATGATGCATGATGATTTTCTCTTTCTATTCGTTTTGCAAGCACGCCATCTCCGAAATCGGGCTCGTGTTGGCGTAGTTTGCCTTTACATATGTAATGCACGTGTGTTTGAGTGCGTTTGATACAACCCAACAACATGACAGACCAAAGCAGCGTCGACCGCGGGTGTTGACGACATGAACGCATAAGGCGATGTTTCACCAAAGTGCAATAATTGCCCGCAGCCAGTCTCACCAGTGTCATGAGCGTAAGCAGTGTCGTCACACCGATGCCAGTGCGAGCGGGCACGGCCGCCGGATCGATGAAGAACGATATCCAGCCCATGAACGTGATGAACAACGACGGGCCGTACAGATTCAGAATGTAGTAGACGACCAAGCGACGCAAGTGCATCTCCACCACGACGCAGCCATGCACGTCTGCAATACCGTCACCGAACGCTTGGTTCTCGCCCACCGTAACCCACAGTAACCTACCGTAACCCACAACCTGCCGTAACCCACCGTAACTTACCGTCACAATCTCGTGGCAATAGCTTGTCAACAGCGTATTCTGATAATCCGTAGTTGGGATGGAGGGACACCGGGTCAGGCTGCAGCCACTTGAGCACGCCCTTTTCTGAAATCGAGTTCGGTTTCATTTTAAGAATTTATTCATAGTTTCAATCTGTCCCTGAATTGCCCACCTGTTTTCAACAAATAAATGCGGCAGACGTGACGATCGAATGGAAAATTGTGCAGATCAAATTTACAATCGATGTCGTGATCCATTCTGAGAGGCACGTTCGATGTAAAGAGTTTTGTTCATATCCAGTGAAAATCAAAAGGTGTGTACGCAATACTTCATCGTGGACACGGTCAGCCCAGTATCGTCGCTTCGCAACTTATAGGCAAAATCAGCGCCATTGACTTCGTCAAAATTGAAGCTCTTATCATTCGCCACAACCACACCTGTCCGAAAAAAGTCTGAATTTCAGACATGCTCTTCCATTTCATCCGTTCTTCATGCAAAAAAGTACAACCATGATACTCCAGTCTTGCCGCGACGTGTGTGGCGTGATCAGGATTGATCATGTAGAACTCTTCCTTGTTTTCGGAAATGAAATTGTAGGTGTGCATGCAGCTTAGCGACAACATCTGAATGTTCCAAGTACGAATTAACATTTTTCAGATTGTTTTAATGTAGCTCAATGCTCAATAATTTATTTTACATTCCTGTCCACAACTGGATTGGAGACGTAGGTGAGCAGCATTCGCGCCAGAACGACCTTAGCGAATTCTGCAATATACTGTATGTATACCCAATGTTTCACAGCTATGACCCGCCGCTTGCAGAATATTCGTTAGGGGTTGACAAAAATTAGCGTCGGTCGAAAACGAGATGAAACTAACCAATGTTTTCTTGCTCAGATTTTTCCAACGCTGTAACGTTCCACTCCATTGCGACGACGGACGTGCAACAGTCATAAATCAAGCACAAAATCAACAATGCGTTTGCGAGGAAAGTCATTGCTAATTTTTGTTTATTAGTTTGGGATAAAAATCGAAATCGCGCTCAAAACATAATCCTGCTGGGGGTGAAAACAAGTTCAGAGGCGAAGTCAATTGACGGTCGTATGTTGGAGGAGGACCACATAATTTCCACACTTCATGGTACAACCAGGGATATATGCTGTGCGCCAATGTATGTATGTGGGTTAATGAGATTCGATTACGTTCGTGTGCTAATTTGATCACAAAAACATTAACGTCGACCTCTGCTGTTTGCTTTATGGTTGTCAAGTCAGGAGAAACAATACATGACGCGCCACTAGGATCAGCAGGGCCACATATGTAATTTGCGTGTCCCGCACTCATGTTGCCTAACGAGAATGGCTTCACCATATTTACATGTATGTACATATATAACTTTGGCAAGGTGCAATTAATACCTACACATACCTAACAATGCTAATCAATCATCCATGTTCAATTTCGACCGAATCGCTCTCACATTATCCTCTTCTGTGTCATTGTTCGTGACTCATGCACAGGGGACGCCACAGCCATGGCTTTGTTTCGTCCTGTCATAAAGCGTACTCCGATGTGGTGCCTGGTGCTCGTTCCACTCTAACGCCAATGAGCAAGTGATTTATGCATGTACATGTCTGGACTTCAAGATAATGATCGGTCGGTGTTTTTTGAAATGATGTCTGACGACGACGACCCATATGAGCGCTGGTGGTACAGTAACTCCAGCAAAGATCTATCTTACGTGAGTTGTGCAGCGTGTTTTTGGTTGCACAGACGAACGTTTCACCAGATCGTGCGAATGCACCAGCAGTGGCGTAGGAGAGGGGGTACCTGGGGTACTC
This sequence comes from Rhynchonema sp. JSB1_4, assembly GCA_030248065.1. Lineage (NCBI taxonomy): Eukaryota > Metazoa > Nematoda > Chromadorea > Monhysterida > Xyalidae > Rhynchonema > Rhynchonema sp. JSB1_4. The sequence goes on from JASAMV010003437.1 coordinate 43,895, forward strand.
GTACCCTCTCAGCTGTCTAGTGGGTACCGTACCTTCTCCCAGAAGTCACAAAAAGGACCAATAAATCGCAAGATTTTTACTCTTGAACACTTCAAATGTCAGAGAATTGCCAACACAGCCATTTTCAATGGATTCTGGTGACTCCCGATACAAAAAAGTCAAAATTTTCCCGCGCTACGCGCGCTCCGACTGCTTTGACTGAAACGCGGCTAATAGGCGCTGAGATTTGAACGAGCACGGGATAAAAATGACATTTCGGCCAGGTACCCTCTAAATTCAGACATGTATCCACGTCCCGCGCACCAGACAGGTGGCCATGTGACACCCAAAAGCACCCGCGAGCCGTTTTTGTGCTCCCATATTTCACACATCACTGCTTTGTGCTCCGTCCACACGTTGCTTCTACACGTTCAAGGGCGTGGTGAGGAATGACTTTCCGTTGCCTTCTCATAACATATATATAAACACTTTTAAGCGCCGGATTTTAGTTTCGTGTGGTCGGCTATTATTATGTGCATCGTACATTGTGGAACATAATACAGTACATAACCCGTGAGTTGAAGAACAAGGGCACGAGACAGTCTCCGCACTGTGTTGCTAAGTAACGCAGGTCGCGATAAACAAGCGTCCCAGAAGAACTCGCCTGTTCCGTCACCCAACTGCAAGATGCATACTTGCACCCATAGATATAGAAATAAGAAGCAGCGCTGGAAAAAATCAGCAAAGATCAGATATGCGAATTTATGCGTGTCGACATTTATACGACAATGATCTTCGTTCCTCATTTGTCACACACTGGCGGATGTACGGCCGGTGTCTTGACAAAGTTTACGGTATTGACAAGATTTTCACAGCCACATCGAATAGCAATGATGCTTGTTGTGGACGGTGTTTTGTTGTTTGTTGTTTCACAGCTGATATTTCAGGATTGCCTGATCCTCATAGCAGGTACAGTATGTACACTCAAGAATGTATGTATGGTTCGCAGCTGGATTGATCCAGCGTTTCTGCTACATTGTAGACCATCCGATCCTAATAGTTAATACGCGTTGCTACACCACTGTATATATGAAAGCATGCTTTACTTCACTGCGTAGTGTTAGGGCGGACTTAGGCTGAACACGGAAACCGGACCACGGAAATATTTCCGTGTTCCGTGTTCCGTGAATATTTTGGAGAATCACGGAACACGGAAATATTTCCGTGCCACGGAACACGGAAATGATTGAGGCACGCAAACGGCGCTTTTGCAGTGAGGATGACAAAAGCCAGCGTGTTGACGTAAACAGCAACTATTCACACGGAAATATTTCCGTGTTCCGTGAAAATAAAAAGATTACGGAACACGGAAACCGGGAATATTTCCGTGCACGAAAATATTTCCGTGACACGAAATGAGTGATATACTTTTGTATGGAAATTATTTCCGTGTTCCGATTTCCGTGTTTAACCTAAGTCCGCCCTAAGGCTGTGAGCAGATAAACGCGGAATGGCAGATTTCTGCATTCCGCATTCCGCGTTTATCTGCTCACCTTTGCGGAATTCTGCATTTCTGCAAGTAAATTTATGCTTTTGGTCAAACCTCTCAGTTGCTGTTTGCGTTAGCACGCAACATTTTGAGGTCAGCACGCTGGAAGTTGTCATCGTCACTCAAGCACGCACCATTCCGCAAAGGTGAGCAGATAAACGCGGAATGCGGAATGCAGAAATCTGCCATTCCGCGTTTATCTGCTAACTAATTTCCGCATTCCGCGTTTATCTGCTCACAGCCTAACTCAGACAGTGATAAACATACCTACGCTGCACATGCCGACCGACACGGGCTTACAAAGTAAATACTGTCCTAATACGGGCACGGAAGCGTTTATTGTCAGCAAGCCGTCCCATTGTTTGTCTTGGATGGCGTATCCAAGGTGCCTCGTGTGAGGTTTGCACCTAGCCGAAGCCCGACTAATATACTTGGGTTGGGACATGTGTAAAGCTGCAGTCCAGAGCGGTGCCACAGTTTTCTGCTAAGTAGCGGTTCACAATCAAATATCAGCGTTTAGTAAATTTTTATGGGGACAAACAAACAAAAATAACGCTAACACTAGGACAACACCGACTCGGTAGCTGCATTATGTATATTGAAAAACCTAACGGAACAATGAATCTTGCGAATTTAATCATAAAATTCTGCGCCGTGATAATTGTCAACGTGCGGCTAGCATCGTGCATCAAATGTCACAGCTGTGGTCATAACCAGCGACTGCAGTTTGCGAACGCGCCCGTGACTTGTGACAGCCAGGTGTCTCCAGATGCACAGCTCTACGAATGCATGGCACACCAAACGACGTGCGCCACGGTTGGTTGATGTTTCGTGCTGCTAACAACGCAAGCGCGGGGAGCCGTGTAAATTCTTGGATTCTCTCCGAAAGTTAAGTTAATGTGTTATACATATAATACAAATGTGAGTATGGATAATGCGCTTGTCTTGGCTTCAAGACCGCCGTCAGCTTACATACAATAGGTGATGTTTCGTTTGCAGCTGGTCACCGATGGATCAGTGGCAGTGCGAGGCTGTGCTGAACCAGAGCAATCAGGATGTTCCGGAACGGATGACGACTGCCTGGGTATGTACATAAGTGCTGGACGATGTTGGGATTTTTCATCTTCAATCCGCTCGCACATGTTAGGTTCTGGGCATGACCTGCTCGTACTTGATGGCAAACTTGATATGATAACTGCTCTTTATATAATTCGATGTGCATGTGCGGACATAGCCTTTTCATTCCAGGAATCACTGACGTCACATTGATGTGCTGTTGTTCCTCGATGGATGGGTGTAACGGATGGGCAGCGTCGACCACCGTTTCAAGCACAACACCCACCGGCACAGGTGCAGTGACCCTGAGCGAACAAGTGAACGCTGACGAGACGACGCCCGCCGCAGAATCGAGCCCTGTGCCCACCACCACTACGACCACTACGACACGAAAATCCGAAGCAGCGAACGAGGAAAAAAAGAAGGCACTGCGTCATGGCATTGTTTCGAATTGTTCGCTTCTGATGCTTTTTTGCTTTTATACTATTTTTCGTCATCATAACTGATTTTGAATTATGCCAATGCGTGTCGCTCTTGAACATATGTATGTATCACGCCTTGCTGCGCTTCAATTTTCAGCGGCAACTTGCTGCAAGGAGTTTCGTTCGTGTCCTTTGTTCGACTTTTATCAGGATGTTTCAAAGTTGGTAAACTACACACCTTCATAAATGTAGAGCACCGATGTGGTGTATGCAGCACAACTGCGATCTCAAAAGTGCACTATCTAACTATATACAGTATGTACCATCATCGCGCTGTTGTTAAAATATATGTTATATGTATTTTTCTGTTCTAATAATACTATGGTATATTCACCGTATGACAACACAATTATTTTTTTGATGCCAACTATAGCGCTTTTACATTAAGCTCTACGCGGTGTTTACTCAATGAAAGAACCGTGACCAAGAAAGGCCATTTTCAAATCATCACTGTACAGTACATCCATATCACAGGCCCTGCGCTCTATTCATTTCACGAGACGACGCAGTTCGGCAACGGTTCCGTAGTTCATTCTGAAAGGAAAAACGCAGAAAAATGAGATCAAACATATTGCTGTGACCGATTGCAGTCCATGTGAACTGCAATCATTCGTTGCAAGCCATCGAGAGTGAAAATTTGTTTATGTTGTGCGCTGCGTGACTATGGACTTTCATTTCCATCTACACGAATCGTATATGTACCTTTTGTGATAAAGTATTTCTCCATTGCCACGTCGCACCAGTATCGCGGTGGGATATTCGGTCACCGACATCAGCTGTGCGAATTGACCGTCGCGGAACGCACGACGTGCGTAGACTCGATCTTGTAGGTCGGACATGTCCAGAAGGGTCTGCAAATGTTAATTGATGGGTCGTCTCAGTCTATGGGCTATAATTTCAGTTGAACAAGATGCACAGAAAAATATAATTTTTCGATCGGCTAACCTTGACACCATCGATGTTCCAATGGTCATGGTCAAAGACCAACAGAATGTAATCCACCCAATGCGGTGCCAGTTGCTGCACTTGTGCGAACGTTTGATGCCTGGTGAAACATCATCACGCATACATTACGTATACATACCCTTGCCGACGGCAACCAAATTACACACACTAACGGATTGAGAGGTGCAAAGTCGGGCCAATGGAACGTCTCACGGTCGTCGAAGTCGTTCATGACATGCCAGGCCAGCTCGCTGCGGAAACCGTCCGGCGTCCACTTTGGCTTGATTGCATAGCCGTCAATCGGTGCCAGACTGCCCGAGTGGAAATACTGCAAAACGGTTATGAATGCACTGTTTTTTTGGATACCATGATGTACCCTCTTTTGACCGACCCCAATGGGTGAAATCCCCTAAATAGTGTCCTGTATAGTTTGTTTGGTGCCCAATTTGTCCGATTTCCCAGGCTATACGGTGAATAAATACTCTTTGTAGTGGCCACTTTAACGAAGATGGAGACAACCAGTGCAACCAGTAAACGGTACATAGGTAATTACAACCGACCCTGAAATCGGGCGTGAATCTCGCGTCGTTCTGCCAGCAGATGCGTCTGGTCTGTTTGGCGTTGCAGTTGACGACCACCACGCGTGCCACGCGATCCCAATGCGACACGGAACGGCCGAACCGACGGAATTTGTCAACGATTGACAGACAGTGATGACATTGATCGCTGTAGAACTGCACCATGTGGCCTGCCATTATACATATGCGTTCACTGTCAATTCATGCATATTCGGCTTGGCACACATGCTTTACTTGAGTAATAGCAGATTTGCTTGCATACACTTTATTTTGATTACTGCACAGAAATTCCAACCTTGTGTGCGTTCCGGAGAGAATATGGTCCTTTGAAAGTGCTCGTAGTCTCTGATTTCAATGATGCCGCTGATGTTGGCATAAAGTGGCCGTTGGCCGTACGCCCCGGCCACAAACGGCAGCAGATACAAAACCACTGCCAAAACCATTGCCGTTGCTGCAAATTGGAAAAATTGGTGAGATATATATTATATATGCGTTTTTGCGCAACAAAATTTGTCCAATATCATTTGCACCCGCACGCAGAAACAAAACGTTCGCAATGAAACTTGACGCGTTCGTGCTGACATCTGACGCAAAGTTACGAGCACTTTGAACTGGTTTTGGATGGGACAATTGTGAGGAAACCACTTGGAAATGAATCGAAATCACATTTTGAAAAGTTTATTGTCATGATACAATACAGGCAAATCAAAAGCGTCTACAAGTGCGTAAGCTTTCCAATTGAATCGCCTCATACGTTTCTGAGCAAATAATATCTGATTTTTAACTTGGGCAAATCCTGTCACAAGAAGAATGGTTTTGAAGTTCCGTGTTTATGGCAACTGATGACAATTCTGAACAAAGCGGTGGCGTTGGTACATCGCAAAATAATGAAAACACCGCCCGTTTTGCTTTGTCACGCGAAGTGGGCATTTGGCTGCAGATGCGTCAAAAGGTGAGGTTTGCAATCAACTGAATGAGCAAACTGAATGCCAAAAAACCAAGATCAAATAATACAGTGACCAACAATAGCAGAGGTTGATTGAGCAACTTACTGCCTAAGAATCCGGCCCAAATGCGTTTTCAACAATATAGTTCCGAAGAAAATCGAGTTTTTTCAGAGAGTTTTCTGTTGATCTGCTTCACTTTTGTCCCAAAGTCAACATGGATCGTTTTTCACACAATAAATATAAATAATTATCAGAGTTCTGACCAGTTTTCTTGCGCATAACGTACACGGTGGTGGGTGCAAACACGAATACTGTATTCAAAGGGAATAAATAACCAGATATTCTTTAACATTGTTGTATGATGATGACAATGGTGTGACCCACCAAGTGTTTATTTGCAATTGGTCTCGCACGAGTGAAAATATTCGCAGTTCTGTGTCAATTTTGTCACTCAAAAGCTAGTTCAGCACAAACGTATTGGGCACACAACGAGCTAATCCAACCGGCGGTATGCATTGTCCCATGAAACATCGCCTAACCCCCAACTTGTGAATTTGAGTGGACGACATCCTGATGATCAAATCTCAGTCTATTCTTGACTTTTTATGCACTTATATCTGCTGCGTGCTTTGCACCAC